>QVAJ01000166.1:199169-241143 GCA_003546035.1 Mixornis gularis | reverse complement strand
TGTGTGTGTGTGTGTGTGCCTGGGCACCTTCTGCTGGTTCAGATGTTTTCGGGCCTCCCTGGGTTTGCAGGGTGTTTCACACCCTGCTGTGACAGGAGCTGGTAGAGGCAGAAATCTTTAATCAGAGCTGTTAATGACTATCTCACCGTTGGATGGCACTCCAGTCCTTACTGCTCGTGGTGACCACAGCCTGGATTTTACTCGTGCACAGGATTTTAAGTCAAGTAGTAACGATGAGGAAGACTCTTTTTTTTTATGGCTAATGTGATAATAGAGTAAAATTACACTTGCAGAGCTGGTTTTCATTTCACAGCATTGGGCTTTAGGAAGGTTGTGTTAAAATCTTGTCAGATTGTTTAGTTTTCTAAATAAAGATTTCCAGATGCAGTTGGTTCTGTCACAAGGGGCTCAGGTGTGATGTGCTCCCCAGTGTCAGGAGAGATGTGCATGTGTTTATGATTGTCAGGTAATTTATCCCCAGGCTTTCAGTCACTGTTTTATGCTTTATGCAGWGTTTTAGATTAATGAGAGAATGTTTTCAGCACTCCTTTCCTTAAATCCTTTCCTCCTTTTTCCTTGCAGCAGATACAGCATCSCAGAGTCTGGAATCACCTTCCCCTCTGCTTCCCAGGGCTGCAGAACGGTGAGTGCTCCAGTCTGCACATCTCTAGTCTGGCAGGCAGGAATATTTTTCCCCTCTCACTGAAGATACGAATGTTGAAGGGAATGTCTGCATTTCATTCAAAGTTGTGGCTGACGGATTTACAAATGCAAGGGAGCATTAGCTCAGTGTGAGTTGCTGGTGCAGTGTTGGTTTCYCACTGAGGCAGCCTCATGTCCCTGTGAGCACAGCGTGGCAGTCAGAGCCCGCTGCACTTTTACCTGGGATCCCCACAGGGGTTTGCAGCCTGCCCTGAGCTCCTCGCTGCCAGCAGCCTTGGCTTGRAGCAAAGTGAGTTCTATTTATGATTTGCTGACTGCACTTGAGGCTGGGAACCCAAGGCAAAGTGTGTGGCAGCAATATCGACCCAGCCTCACCTTCCCTGCCACCTGCTGCTGGTTTCTGTGGTGTCCCAGCCCTGCAGCTCTGCCAGCCCCACTGTTTATGCAGCTGCACTTGGGAATGGAGCTGGGAACACAGCTGCTTCTAAAAAAAASCCCMAAATCCTCCCAAAAAACACCACCATTACCACCAAAAAACCACGGCTCACACACAAAAAAAGAGTTTTCTCCTGGATTAGTTTTAATCCAGATTTGGTCTCTAGCAGAGTGAACCACATGGCACACAAACAATATTCCTAGAATAGCAAAACACATTGATGCTGGGGCAGGAAGAGAACAGAAGATTAAAATCAGTACCATAAACCAGTATTACCACTCAAGTTTCCATACCCCAGCTAATTCTACAATTTCAGTGATCCACAGTAAACTTTGGTCTAAAAGGTTATTATTTGTTATAGTAGCAGTAATAGTAATAATTTTATTACTACTATTATTATTATTGCTATTACTATTATTATTATATTTGTGACAAAATCCATGCCAGCCATAAGTAAGACTGTAGTTACAACAAATATCTTGTGTGGAAAGAACAGCCTGAATTCCTTTTTGTCAAGGAGGAGATCAAAAGCCTTCTCATTTCAGGTAAGCCTTTAAGTGGAAACAAACATTGATAGGAAAATAAAAGTTTATCCATTTTAACCAGTATTTCCTTGAAACAAACGTGACTATTTTTAYATTGTCTTCTAAAGGGCAGTTATTTCTGGAGGCCCATCTTAGTACTTTTACAGTGTGAGAGTTTTATCACTCTTTATTTAYTTCCCATAAAGGAGGAGGAGCTCAGATCGACTCCCTTTTGCTGAGTCCGAGGGGCTCAATAAAACTGCTTGGGAAATTACCACCCCATTTGGGATGGCAGCGGGGACATTTACACATTGTRTTTCCCTTGCCCTGTATATAAATAAACAAGTATCTTTCAGCTAAAACATTTTTTTCCAAGCGAGAYACAGTAAAAATTTCAAATCTGTCATATTCTGAAAAGTAAATGAGACAGACAAATCCTTCTGCAGGGCAAAGAAACCTCAGGGCATGGCTGGCCTTGGTGGCCACCTGCCAGGAGAAGAGGGACCTAGGAAACTTCCTTCTGATGGGTTATCTGAGTCTTATCTGCTCAAACACTTCAGAGTTCAGCAAAAGCAGCCAAAGTCAATTTCTGCGCAGAGCGTTTAAAACGAAAAATAAACAGAAGGGAGAAGTTGTGCGTGTGCAGGAGGAGGCGTTGGGGTGGAGAATGGGCAGGGTGGTGGGGCTGGGGAGGGGATGGTTTAACCCACATTGGCTCCTCTGAAACCCCCGGGGATCTATCCACTGTTTTCTCAAACGACTACGAAATTGCCCAATCGGTAATTGTGGTGCTGGAGAGCTGCTGGTGCTCTCTGCCCTGCCAGGTAGGTGAAACAATTGTCAGTATAAATTAGAGAACCCCTATGTCATTATTCAATGACAGTTATCTCGTCCTGAAAAGCYTGGAAAATGCCTTCTGAAATGTGTGAAACAGGGTTTTCAGCTCTTTGTTAATGTTTTGAAGTACTAAGAAAAGCCCAAACCCCTTCACAGTGTGCACAGTCTGATGGCTGAGATGAGTTATCTGCTCTGTGCCTCCACCTTCCCTCCTGAATTAAGTGTTCTCAGCCCAGACATCAAAGCTGCCTTAACGCTGAATGGAAGTGGAAATGGTTCTATTTCACCTGTAATTTCTCTTTCAGCCTATTAACACCTTGTTTATTGAATGTAAGGGCAGTGTTCTTTAGTGACCTGTCACCACCGGCTCTCAGAGCTGCTCTGATCCAAGGGAAGCTCCAAAAATGTTTGTGCCCGTTTAGTGTCTCTAAACACAAGTTATTTTCTCTGTCTGGGGCATCAGGCACACTACATATGAATCCTCTCTGAGTGCTTGTGATAAAGAATTGAATCACAAGCTTTTCTTTATAAAGAAAACCCTTCCAGCAGGAATGAATCTCTCTTTTGTAGCTGATAAAATAGGAGAAAATTTAACCAAACCAACTTATTCTGGTTCCTATGAAAAATATTGTCTGTGAAAACATGGAACACTTACAAAATATCAACATTTCACTCCTATCTGCATGTAGATCAATATGAATGGGTCACAGTGACCTCTCAGGGAGCAGGTGTGCATGGCAACCAAAACTAATATGTATTTTAAGGACTAAGGTCCTTAAAAAAACAGAAACCACCTTTCTCCACAGAGGATCTGTTCCCAACAGGATAATTTCTATATTATTTTACTGTTAGTTTCAGGGTCATTTTAGCTTTGTTGTTGTTGTTGTTGTTGTTGTTTTTCCCACAAGGAACTTTTAAGATGGAACAAGGGACTTCATTTCTGCTACAGCAAAGCATTTTCAATGCTTTCAATTAGAACATCTTGTTTTATGAAGTGAAAAATCTCTGCTGCCAGAGCATAGTTTGAAGTGCAGGAAAAGGCGGTGTCTTCGCAGTAAATTGCAGTTTTTCAGTCAAGCAGCATCTCTGAAATTCATTCCACCATGCAACACTTGAGTGAATCACAATAGTCTGGGCTTCGAGGTTTAGTTTCCTTATCTGAAGTAGAAATATGTTGCTGAGCTTGGAAGAGCAGGGATTGAGCACTGGTTGGGAACGTTTTAGCAAGGCATCCTTTGTCTAAAAATGCTGGTTTTTGAAGAGGGAACACTTGTGGATGTGTACTTTTTACAAAAAGCCATCTGAGCCTCAGACGGAATTCATAACCAAAGGAAGAGAATGTGAGGGACCCTCCCGTTCTGGAAGGTGGAGAGGTGCAGTGCTGGCAGCCCCAGCTTTGCCTCCTGTGCCTCCTGTGCCTCAGGGAAATGTCTCAAAGGATTGGCTGTTGGAGATTTGTCTGTCTGTTACGAGGGTTATGTGCTCGTGTTCTCCTCTTGGAAAAGACCTGGAAGATCTTTAGTCTGTTCCACTTTGGAAGGCAGCCAGATTTTGATACTTCGGGATATTTCTCAGGTATTTCTTCCTGAGCAGCCTCCAGTGGTTCAGGCAGTGGTCACATCCAGTGGCTTTTAGCCTTTGTGCATCTTGGTTTGTCTCCTCCTCTCTGGGAAGGGTTCCTCCCCTGCTTGTCCTGCATGTGTTGCCCAGATGAGCAGAGCCCTGGGATTCGTGATCCACCTCGTGGCCTGGAATTCTGGCACCGTGTCCTGGCTTGGGATAGGTGGGGCCACGCACACCCAAAACCAAAATTGTGTGTTGGGGCAATAAGACAGTTGGGGCTTGTTTGTGTTTAGGTTTGCACATTCTGCACATAAGCCATTGATCCCAAGTAAATAATGAACAAGGGGAAATCCATTAAATAAGTTATTCAAAATATCATAGAACTCGTCAAATTAATGATTTCACAAGAGGCATCCAACCAATTGTTTTTGCAAAACAGCAGGTTTTTAGGGATTAGAGAAAATCCAAGCTGTTGGCAGGCACAATCCAGCTGAGGTGAGATCAAAATTTTGCATTAGAGCTTAAAAGTATGGAAAATGTTGAATTGAATATTTTTTTTTTTAATTTATTTTTTCTCTCGTGAAGCAGCCTTTAGCAATGCAAAGCCAGGCATGGGAGAGGGATGGATATATCAGCCTGAGGGCAGTTGCTGTTGACCAGAGAGTGGTAAATGCTCAGCAGTGAAGCTTTGGTCAAAGAGAAGTGGCTCAGTGAGATGTGAGGCTAGCAGAGCATCCATTAAGAGATAAATCTGTGGCTACTTTGAAAATATTCTTTATTGCTCAAACTAAGAGCAGYCAATAAGAACAACTTATAAAGGGGATGGAAAAAATAATGTTACAATTATGGTTTAAACGTTACGAGATTAGAAAACTAAAATGACGTCTAATTTAGTCCTAATGAAATAATGTCAAATTGATAGGTAATATTTTCTCCAGGTCGGGGTTTTAACTCAAACTATCMTTTCTGAGGCCAGGATAATCCTTCAGTGATAGTGTGACTTGACCAGAATTCACTTTCATTAGTCCATCTATAGGGTGGGTAGGTGCAGCTTGCAGTTCACTGTAGACACTGTCCCGTGGTGTTTCAGTGCTCAGTTTTACCAGCTGTCATTATTAACTATGCCTAGATTGCTCCTGCTGATTAGCAGGTACTTGGATAATGAGCTAACCAAGGGGTGAGAGGTTTATTAGGTACTGGCACCCAGATAAAACTCTCCATGCAACAGACACGTGGGCTTGGGCAGGGCATTGTTCCGTGCAGAGCGGGGATGCTTTTGTCCACATTTGTCTCATTTCGGCTTAAGTGTTTCCAGATTTCAATGAAACACAATGTTTGTGAACTTTTCCCACTTCGTATGTCCCTGATGACTGGGTACAGTCAGCTGAAAAGGGATTTGGACACTCCACTTAGTRATGCTGTGGGTCTGATGACCTGGGCCAGAAGGAATTGCTGATGTTGGCTTGGGATGGACGTGAGATATTCGTGATTCTAGTTCAGCCTCTCGCTGTGGAAGGAAGTGCATAGCCCATTTCCCACAATGTCCTTCCTGCCTGAAGTGAGCAGGAACAGAGGCATTGAAGATGCCCTGAAATTCAGAGAGCTGTCTGGTGGTGTTTGCTGAGCAGCCTYGAGTCCCGGAGTAATTGAAACAACATTTTCTGTGAAGAGCCCAAGAACTCCAACAGTCAGGAAGGTGATGGAGATCTTCAGAAGGTTTTCTTGAGGATCACATTTTAAATTACTGACACATACATTTGTTTCCAAAATTAATTCCATGATAGGCTATCCCAAGATTCACAGGCAGTTCAGGAAATTTCTCCTATAAACTTCTACGAGTCAGTAGCTGCAGTGCTACAGCTGTGGGTGTCAGTGATGGAACTCTGCTGATTGTCAATCTGGCATTCTAAACTCAGATCACCAACACCCCTTGCACTTGTGGCTATTCAAATATTTCCTAGTCTTATTTATATTTATTACTGTTTTATTTCTGTGCTTAGTTGTTAGTTTGGAAGCTTGTTGGTCTTTTTTTTTGCCCCAGCACCCTAATGATGGTTATGAAGAGACAGACAAGATTTTTTTTTCCTGTCCTTAAACCACCTTCTGAGTTTTGTGTACTAACACTGCACAGTCTCTACTTAAAGACTTGTTTAATATTTAACTCAAATAAACAGAACAGAGATTTTTTTTTTTTAAATACAAATCTATTGCAGACCAGAAAATAAATCTTTGGATTATTGTGTTTGAAAGAATTTGAAGTAAAAAAGCAAGCAAGAAAAGACCTTTTGGAGCACTTCAGCAAGTGCTACTAAGAGTAGAATGGAAAGTATTAAGTATTTTAGGGCATCTTTTTGCTGTGTGGTGTCTGTGTTAATAAGATTGGTTCTTTGGAGTAGTAACCTAAGAAGGTGCTGTGCAGAAAACCAAAAGCAAAATATTGGACCTGACACAGTCCATTGAATTTTCTGCTGATTCGCCCTCAGYCCCGTTCTCTAAACTCCCTCTTCCCAGCCACCGTGATAAGTTTCTACTTGTTGCTGTTTTTTTCCATAGTAGAACTCTTGTCCCGGTGCCAGCACATTATGTTCCTGGTTAGAGCCGTGACGTCAAATGGCACCTGGCTCCAGGCCAAGGAATGCTGCTGGGAAGGAGGGAATGAATGAATGGAGTTTTCAATTGTAGCCGCCCCTTTCGGAGCCAGGGATGATCCTGGTGTAGTGTTCGGTCAGCTGGGTGATGCACATTTATCAGTTTCCTTAACACAGCTGCAAGGAACTGCGCCGGGGAGTCACCACAGGGACAGCAATTCGGGGAAAATGTTCTGATAAACTTCAGGTTCAGAACCGGCTGCAATCAGGAGAAGCATAAAGGAAGGAAGATGTGATTCAGTGCAAAGTGGCTGCTAAATTCTAAATATAGTAAGTGGAAGAAGCCTGAGCCTGGAATAGTTACTGTCTAGTGCTGAGAAACTGAAACAGATCACACATTCCCAATTGTAAACATTCCGGTGAGCTAATGTAGGATGCATTTCTTTTTAAAATAATACCCTTCTCTCTGCATGACAATACACTTCTGTTATCTGTACATTTGCAAAACAGAGGGATCAGAATTATCAAAATTCAAATCAGGATTCACCATTGTCTGTATGAAGTTTTAGTTACTGCAATCAGTTTCCATTTCCTCTCTAATGCCCAGCCTTGCATGGAAGAGAGAATCTTTCTGTGACAATTCTGTGCCTGCTTGCCTTCGGTTTCGTTATCTGGAGCTCTTCAACAGCTGCTTGCACAGAGAGGGTGAATGGAATATTCAGAGCATCCTCAGAAGTGAGCTGCTGCTCAGGGCTGGCAGGAGAACAGAGCACAGCCTTGGATTTGTCAGGGATAAGGGAATCCACAGATGGAAGCTACACGGATGGGTGATGTGGCATAAGGTGCCAGCTGGGCCCTTCTGATGTGCAGAACCAGGAACTGATGGATTTAGGGCTGTCTGGTAGTGCTCAGGGTTCTTCATGACACACAGTAAAAACAGCATTGAACGAGTCTGTGCACTCAGAGTATTACAATAAACGGTTTACTGTTTCATTATTAAAAAACACTGTAATCCAGACCGAAAAAGAATTCACACTTCTAAATTAATTTTGCTAATTGCTGCTACTCTTGCATGAATATAAAGGTGCACTTCTACATCTTTCACTCAGTAGGAAGCAGTATAACAATTATAGCTGTTTTGGCATCCAAGAGATGCACAATACCCTGTTGTAGAAAAATATCTGTATTCTTGGAGGTATTTACATGTTTCTGTKAAAGGATTCCTGCATCTCAGAGAAAGTCTGACTTCCTGACTATTGTGCAAAGTGACAATTACGTTTTTCATGCCAGATAAATCCGAAGATACATAAAACTCATTGTTCCACGTAGGTGACTAAATTCTCTAATTAAGGCATAATGCATATTTATGTGTGTGCTTGCCTCCTTCACTTGGGCCATGCTCCTGAAATTGGGAGTATTTGTATTAAAGTTAAGGACACACAGAAGGATCTGCAGCAGTGAGTTGGAAAAGCCTGGGTTTAAACACGAGCCTCTAAAACCGTGGTCATGCTCTGCAGTATCCATCTGATTAGCCAGGACAATGGAGGAAAAGGCTCTTTTGGGATCCTTTTTCTCCTAATTCGGATGACAAAAGGATGATAATGAAGAGGACAGTAGTCCCTCCAGCACGGAGTTGTTTCTGCACCTTGTGTTGCAAATTAAGGGGGCTGCCATGGATGCTTTTACTCTCCTGGCCCGGCACGATTCTCGGAGGTGGGTCTGGCTCCCACCTTTGCCATCACGTCCCGGGGTGTGAGTGTGTGTGCCGAGTGTGCTGCACCATGAGCCAGAGGAACCAGCTCTCAGCAGCCCAGGGCTGCTCGCTGCTTTGCTTCTCCCTCCAAGCCCTTGTCCAGACCTCTTCTCCCCTCTGCAGAGCCCTGGTGCAGACCCAGCCTCTGGCTTTAGTGCTCCAGGGCTCCTCTCCTTTTTTCCTTTTTTCCGCAGAAGCAAAGGGCGCAGTAGTGGGTGTGAGAATTTTGTAATGGGTGGAACTCAAATCTTCATCTTTTATTTGCGTTAGTTCCCCCAAATTTCCGTGCTGCTGGCCCAACCAATTCAAAGTGTTTTGATCAGCAGGATTAAACATAATAAAACAGGGCTGGACTATATGGTGGCACCTCTGAATCCAGACAGTGTCACAACACATGACTACAAAGAGATAAATAATGACAATTAACTGGACTTCCTTGAACCTTCCCAGAAATATTCTGATTTATTCATAGCAAAGGTTCAGAGCTGCTCATGTTCTAATTGAACCACTTCACTCATCCCTAAATGAAAACAGTTGCAAACAGTGTCCAACGTACATAGCCCCAGGCACTGTAAAACAATCAGATGAAAAGACTTTTCTTTGTCTTATTTATTTACTTGAAGCTAAAGAAAATGCCAAAATTCTGCCCTTGAATAAATCACCACTTTTTACATGCTTTACCCCAGGCACAAGTTCCAGTTTTTTCCTAACTTACAAGTTGGTTTTGTTTGTATTTGTGTTTGTATATTTTTTATATCTGGGTTGTTTACTTTTCTTGCTTCTTAAAATTGTCTCTTCTCTTTAGAAGTGGGGGAGAAGGAAAGAAATTGAGGTGAAACCACAACATGTTTTCATTTTCATGTAACAAACAGATCTTTTTTCACAAGCTTCTTGAGGCACTAAATACCAAATATGGCTTGAGACAATAAATTATAATATTCTTCAGAGAATGCAGAGCTGGGAAAAGGAGAAATTCAAGTGTTTGCAACATGTTTTAAGAGAGATAGCTGACCGAGATTTCATTAACTCTACATTGTCTCATCATTTGTATTTGTAATACTCATGGTATTATTTATCCTTTTGCTGCTCACTATCAGTGGGACAGAGTCCTTACAAGTGTATTTGCCATTATTTCTGTTTTCCAAATACATCTCTCACAAGTTTAGCACAATCCCCACGAAGCTGAGGCTCCATGGTCAGAGTGTGTTTTGTCAGTGTGCACAGATGGCTGCTTGGTGAGTGCTCTGTGCTTTGGAAATTGAATCCTGAGCATGCAGCAGGTCAGGGTATCAGCACAGAGAAGCCTCCTGCAGGGACAGATATAAAACCTTCAGAGAGGGCTGAGTTACCTGTGACAGCATTGCCCAGGAGTGTTCCCTCTCTCATGYCACTGCAGTGTAGAGGAACAATCAGTTTGTGCCATCCCAAAGGAAGGTTCTGCGGGAATGAAATGATGTAAGGAGACACAGTTTGGGTTGTTGATTGCTAAATGACTCTGTATGTCAGAATCTTTGGATTCCTTCACATCAGGAACAGATATCATTTCCTAGAGTCTCTGTGGGGCATGGAATTCTCCAGCCAAAGGAGCTTGGCCCCAGTGTGSCTGTGTCCTGCAGGGAGCAGAGCCCAGGGAGACCCAGCAGAAGCAATTTAATTTCTCCACCCTGGGTCCTGTCACTGTGTCCTGGCTTCACCTCCTCTCGCCCAAAGTAGAATTCTTTCCTTCCTTGATCATTCAGTGTAACATTCATTTCTTATCACCACATGAACCTCACATACCTATGTGCTCAAACAAACTGTGCAAAAATTAGCTGGGCAGGTCCTGCAAAAGGCCAAAGCATTTAACGTGTCCTGCTTTAACAACCTCCACTGAAAAATGTAAATGTCATTGATAATGAGATGATGAACGAGATAGGGAACAACTCCTGTCTTATACCTCCTCCTGCTGCTGTAGAACTCGGAGGTGAACTCTGCATATTGAGGTTTGTCCTGAGAAAAATGAACACTGAAAGGTAAATATTTGTTTATTAGGTTAATTTACTTTATCAAGGACTGCGCTGATTATTTTAATTATGAATTAAAAAACCAGTCTTCTAACTTTGGAGCTCTGTAGTGGTTAAAATCATGAACTAATTTTATACATGAGACCTTTAGATTAGACCACATGCCTGAGATGTGTTACAACCTCCCGACCCCTCCTGATGGCAGAATTCTGCTGCTTCAGAATGAAAAGCTGAACTCTGTGCTAAGCCAGATCAGCACCAAGGGTATCCAGGCAGGATCTTGCTGKGATAACTCCAGGCTTCTCTGGAATATGTTCTTGGAGGAGCTGAGGAGAGGAGTGGGTGTCAGGATCATTGCCAGACCGGTCGTTCCTCTCAGGTGCTGATTAATGGGACGTGGAGTTTTTGAGGAAAAGCACAAACTCATTCATCCTTATCAGCCAGTGTGTCCCAGACAAGCCGTGTCAGCTGTCAGYCCCGGCCAGGGCTGCACACGCTGTTCCCTGGGAGCTCAGGAACCACGGGATGATTGTTTACTTTGCTGTTCTAGCCCAGGAGTTCCATGGGCGTGTCCCGTGTGGGAAGATAGCACAGGGCAGGGCCGGGAGGGAGGCAATGTTTAAGCAGGATGATAATGAGCACAGCGCCGTGTTGGGAAGGTTTGACTGAGCCCCAAGTGATTCTAAAAATCGTGGCGAGGGTTTGCAGTGCAGAGCAGAGCAGCTGGGTGCTTTGAGGTTTGCTGAAAGCCAGCTCAGTGTTCAAATACCAACGTATATCATTATGGTAATTGTGGAATAGTGCAGTAATAGGGGGTTTTGCCTATGCAAAGTGCAAGTGATGGGACTTACAGCACAGCTAGCCTGGAGAGAGGGAAAAATGCAGCTGCCTCTGAGAACAGATGGGAGATGTCAGGAGTTTAGAGCACGTGGGTTTAGGCTCTCCAGGTTTTACTGAAATCAGGCTGCACGCCCACTGCCCACCTGATTTGGGCTTGGCACATTGACACATGGATGTTTCTTTCTATTGACACATGAACATTTGGGGTTTTCTTCAAGAAGGCAGTGAGGTGTTTATCTAAGAGACTAACAGAGATGCTGGTTGGAGGGGGCCTTCACTGAAAACTTGTTCAAACTTCTGCTTGAAACAGGGCGAGGGTGAGTGCACTGTGTAAATCAGAGTTAGGAGTGGCTGTACAGCTGGAAATCGGAGCTGTTTGACAGTGCTGGGTGGGAGCAGAGCTTTAATTTGCATGAATACAAACCCATTCTGACTGATAAAATTCCCTGGGGGYAAAGCACCATTTCTGTGTTGCTTTTTTTGCCACAGGGGGAGTACAAGCAGTGCTTCTGTCTCTCGAGACAGAGCTGTCAGTTGAGACAAAGATTTCTACTCTAAACCATGTACATTCAGAACTCCTTAGTTTACAAGCAGTTACAAATTCTGAGGAATTGTTTTCCAGTCACTTCTGCTGTGCTCCTACATGTATCACTTCAGCTGCTGCTTTGAAGCCACCCTCATTTACACCACTATAAATGAGAGGAGAAATGGGCTGCTTTGGTTGCTTGGAAAATTTACCATGAGATGTTGAGACTGTCTGCAAGGGTGTTCAGCGTTCAGATGTGATGCTACAATAAACAAAACAAAATGAAAAAGATAGTGCTAAAAGCCTGCATTTATGCAAAATGAAAGTCTAGTTCTAGACTAAATTCAAGAAAACCCCCTTGGCTCTGTGCCCACAGCATGGATGGTATCCCAGGGTGGTGGGCATACCCCAGGTGGGGACACTTCCATTTCCACTCTATCTTGTGGATATTTGCATGGGAGACATCGTTTTTGCTGGTATGGGTGAAACAGCAATGAAAACACCATCACAGGATCCTGGGACGGAGGGGTTTGCCAGTTCATAAATGCATGAAATGGCAACAATGTTTCTGAATAAAATCAAAATGCTAAATGGACCGTTCAGTCATCTCAGTGTCTCCATTTGGAATGCTGAATTAAGAGTCCTATTTCTAATCCAAGGCAGTTTTTATTAGCTCTCAGTGCACTTAGCACAAGCACGGACCAGTTCTGGAATCAGCCAGGGTACAACTTGAATAAGAGAGAAGTTATTTTCTGCACAAACAGTAGCTTTATTAAGGCCTGGTTTTTTTCTCTCATCAAAGACTAGTTGCAACTAGTTTGAGGAAGGCATCAGAACAGTTTAGACATCCTGGGGATCTTTGAGAAACAAGGGTGGGTTGGCAGCACAGACAGTGCTGCATCCAGAACTGGTACATCCTCCACAGAATTCCAGGGAATCCTGGGGCAGCAGTTCCTGCCCTGGAACATCCTCCTGCACAACTGACCTAAAATTGGGATCGTACCATGTGCAAAGTCCAGCTTGATAACTCAGGCTAAAGGGGGACAAGTTCCCAGCTCTCCAAAATGGAGATTGTTTTTACTTTATTGTCCATCTCACCCCTCCAAGGACACTGCTGACACGGCAGGGTGAGTGCCGGGCACTCTGCACCAATGGCTTTGTTAATTACCCCGCTAATTGACTTGACGTGACTCACGGCGCAGACAGTGAGAGACTGAGAAGCGGGTGATGCATCCAACTCCACTCATCTTCATGCTCCTCAATAAAAAATCATTTTTCTGTCGATCCCTCTCTGGGGGCCTGTTTAATCTTTCACACAGTGCAGGAAGCTGCAGCAGAAGGTCTCACTGCAGAGCCAACATCCTCTGTGACCTTGTGCTTACAACACAGCCTTGGGAGGGTAAACTTTGCTTTCTCCAGGAGCTGCAGCAGCTTCCTGCACTTGGCTGTCTTTGTTGGTTTTGTGTTTCTAAAAGGCACATTGAATTCTACAGAATTTTCTGCTGTTCTGTGAGGGGAAAAAATTATTTAGATATTTCATTATTTAGATTTTTTCCCCTGACTTTTTATTGGCTGAAGCAAAACTATGAAGTATTTGGATATATTTTTCACGGCACTCATGAATTAAATTGGTTTGGTCATTAAATGTCTTTCAGTTGGTTGGTTTATGCTTATTCAKTAAGGGTTCCTGAGAAGACTTTCTATGGAAATTTATTAGTCTGGGTGCATTTGGAAATTGAATTTGAAGTTTGTTCTCTCAGAACTGGGAGAGTTTGTATTTAGCTTTGTACAGGCAATCCCCCTGACTGCCTCTCTTTCTGCTATATCAGATCTACTTAACTCTGGCCAGCTGCTGGATTTTGGAACAAAAATCCATTTTWATTGAGTTTTAAATACCTGACCAGTTTAGAAATCTTTGAATGTGTAGGCACATCTGTATTGCCTCTGTATGTGGTCACCAGTGGGGCTGACATAAAGGGAGAGGCAGGAGAAATTACTGTGCTGTAAATCCACCATCAGCTAAATCTGAGTCTTTTTGAAGCATTCAGCTGAGCTGGTGCCAGAGGGAATCGTTGTGTTGCTGGAACTAAGTAAATGCATATTGCAGAGTAAATGAGAATGTGTAAGGAATGCTGCCTGCTTGTATGTGCATTAATCTAACACAACTGCAGGCTGTACTCAGTGTCATGACTGAATGCAAAGGAAAACAAAATTGCGCCTGATGAAAACATCTGGGTTCAAATCTTGATGCCAGTAAATTCTTCCCCCGCTGGTAAAAGAGATTGTAAAATCACATTCTTTTTGGGTTATGTGATTCCTAGGAATTTTCTGGAGTCCTCCAGCTCTTCTCCCAAAGCCAGAGCTGGCAGTGGCCGTGTTTGGGGTCCAGCACAGGGGGCAAGGGGCCGTGGCCTCACCTGTGCTGGGAGGGGAGAGTTCACCTCCATTATGGACTTATGGATTAAATGGAATATGTGATTCACAGCCTGAGAATTCCTGCTTTCTCTGGGAGGTAGGAATTGTCTTCAGACACAGGGAATGCACCGTTGAAGAAAGAGGTGGGAATGTGGAGCTTAGGGAGGTAGAAACAAAGGATAACATGAGAATGGGATCTTAGTGTAGAGAAGGGAGGGGCTTTGAGGATAGGAAGGGGTGCAGTTCTCAGCCCCGTGAAAACTTTAGGATGTGACTCAAAAAGTTAGGGAGTTAACACCTCTGCACCTATCCTATTTTCTGCCTTTTACTTTCCCGCCGTGAACTGCTTYGGCTCGTTCTTAGTTACCTGCCAAAAAATCCCCACCCGGGCAGGTTCTGTGTTTGCTCCCCACAGAGCACGGTGTGAGTGGTGTGCAGCCCTCCTGGGGAGCTGTGCCTGTCCCTGCCTCTCCCGGGCCAGCAGAGATGGTCCCTGCGGAGGGACAGCGGCTCCCGGGGCGGCAGCACCGTCAATGACAGCGTTAGCGAGCTCTACACGGCAGGGCCCGGGAGTGATCTCCCACGGAATTGTGAGCAGACAGGGGAGGATGGSATGGGGACGTTCCTCTCGAGTTTTACTCTGGACATGAGAAAGCGCAGAGTAGCAAACCTTGCCAAGGGTGTTCCGTGGTTATTCCCAGTAAAACCATCTGAAGGGTTTGTGAGCGCTGGGATGGTGGTTGTTATTCAGAATAAACTCCTGCTGTAACCACTCGTGTTTGGGCAGCCCAGCCTCAGTCTCTGCTCAGGCCACGTTGCAGCTGGCCCCAGCAGTGCCCAGTCCAGGGTGCTGTCCCTGGCCCCAGAGGTCACCAGCAGGCAGAGCTGTGTCAGGAGAGCTGCAGCCCCTGGAGCCAGCACAGCACGATTTTAGGTCACGTCTGTKCGAGGTGCTTGGACTTTACTCTGTAATCGTGGCTGGGATCCTAATCCAAACAAGCCCTGGGGGTATGTCTACAGCAGCCCAGAGCACCAGGGCGGCATGTCCGGGCTTGGCTGAGCTGCCTGGAAACAGCAGCAGGGCTGGGATGGCAGCATCAGCTTCCCAAAGGTTGTCTGAGCACACGGGGACATGGGGCAGGCACAGCAGAACTGAATTTCGGGCTCTGCTGTCACTCACTGCAGGTGTGATGGTGCCTCTGACTGCAGTGCAGAATTCTATAAACCTGCTCAGTTGCCCTGTGATAGAAAATAGGCCATTGACTGGAAAAAACCCCAGATAATGTGAAGGCAAYTTGTCTTTGCTCCACTGCCAGGAGTGTGAGTGAGGCTCAAACCCACAGGAAGCACTCACGCAGTTTCCTGCTCACCAGAGAGAACATGTGTGACATCTTTTCAGGTCAGAAACTGGGTACAGGCTCTCATCATTACCTCAGTGTAGGAGCTACACATCAGGTAGTTTTTTTAGTGTTGCTCTGGTTTGAAATTAGAACAAAGGAAGGAAGCACTTTGCTCTTTCTAGTGAAATGCTTATCTGTCACAAGAGGCGTGTGGCTTTAAAACTGTTTCCCTTGCTTTTCTCAGATGCAAAGAACATGCCCTGGATTTGGAGTTCAAACAATTTCTTAATTAAAGACAGTTTTATGGTTAGCTTGGAACCTTGTCTATTCCAATTGCAGTTGTTTCAGTTCAGAAAATAAATACTTTCCAATGAAAGTTTTAAGAAGAAAAATATTTTCACAGAGTAAACATAGAATGTCTGCTGGGGAATAACTGGGTCAGTAGTCCTGATAATGGACTGGACAGGATTTTTTATGTAGTTTATCAGATTTAATCCAACAGGCAGTTATTGCCTAAATGGCAATCTTAATTGAACAGCTCTTTTGAGGCCAGAATGAGACAACTGGGCTTATTTCTCTCTCTTGAGGTTTCTGTATTTTAAAATCAGTCTTCTAAGTCTAGGTCTAGATTGAAAAAAATCAGAGAATTCTGAAAGAACTAAGAAGAGGACTGAAGTATTTGAAAGGAGAAATTTATAATGATGTGTTTATTTTTATTTAATACCCTAAACCAGACCAGATCTGATTTAGGACCCCTCACTGTTCTGATTCTGATATCATACACAATATGAATCAATACTGGGATCTGAAGTCAGACATTCAGTGAGCAATCAAAACCATATTTAACAGTCAAAAAAATTGCCAGGTATTTTCTTACATTTTTTTTACTTACACAGTTCTAGAAATATTTTTCTAAATATTTTCTAAGATAGATGTATTCAATGATCTCAAAGAAATCAGTGACTGATTTTCTGTAGCAGGTCAGGTTCTGCAGTCTGTCCCTGTGACCTGTTGGTTTGCCTGGAAACATCTGGCAGAGGTTCCTGTCACTGTTCCATGTCCCTGATGTGATGTCCCACCCCTCGTGCTGTGCCCAGGGTGAGCAGGRGGTGCTCACACTCCTTTCTCCAGAGCTCCAGCAGGACTGGGAAGGGAGGGCAGCTGGCAGGGAAGTCAGGCTGTGCTGTGTGTGTGTTAACCCACGTCAGTGCACACAGAGTCAAGCTCAGCTGCCAGTTGGGTTGGTGGTTGAGTTCTGCACCTTCCAGCTCTGAGGGACACTCAGCTGGTCAGTCTGAGGGGGCAGCACTGTGGGGCTGCAGTGAATGCACATTTACAGGCTCTGGGACAAGAGAGCACAGGAAGAGAGGCCTCCAGTGATCAGTCTGTCTGCAAGGCTGTTCTCCATGCTGTAGGTAAAAGTGAGAGCCCTCAGAGGTGGCCTGGTGACTGTGGCTGTCTCTTCAGGAGCTGGCCAGCTCCAGGGAATGCTCTGTGCACTCACCCCGGCAGCCAAGGGMAGCTCAGAGCCACGCTGCCCACTCTGGGAAAATACAAATGCTTCAGATGCTACAAATGCATAAAATAGGAATTGATTCAATAGGGTTCAGAGTATCCTTGGGTTTGGAGACTCAGTGCCAAAAGCTCATTTGGAAGCACTTCAGGACTGACTGGAAGCTCCCAGGGCCATTTAACAGTGATGTGTTAGGCATAAAACAAGTTTTTGAGGAAAGCAGTCTAGAAACACTGTGGAGATGCAACCAAAATCTCAAAGCAAGGTGAAAGGAGGTAAAACTGCCTCACCAGGAAAGCAACTTAAATGGATTGTTGTTGCTGTGACATTAAAACCCTTTAGCTGGGGTTTTGTTTGGTAGGTTTGCTAACTGACTTTGTAAAGTATTGATTTCGTTACCCAAGAGAGGCTGATCCATGGGATAAGCAGATGATCTGAGCTGGGTTTTCAACACTGCTCACATGTGTTTACAAATATTTCTGTTTACTTGATTTGTGACAGCTAATACTGACTTCCAGCTGTTTATGTGGCTGTGTTTTCATATACTGCTCTTAAGGATTCATTATGAAAACCTGAAAAGAATAAAACAAAAGACTGAAGCTATGGAAAACCAATAGAGAAACCTTWCCAATCTGTGCTGTTTTGATGTAAATTGTAAACCTCAAGGCCACATCTGTTCAGAATCTACACRTTTATGTGGGATAAAATCTGAAATCATCAGTATCAACACAGGAACCTTGTACTGGAGGGGGGCAGTGTCAGCTTGTGATAGCAGGAGTCAGCTTCCAGCAGAGATAACCACAGAGACGTAGGTTCACCATAATCTGGCTACATGTGTGCACAGCGTGTGTTGATGTAACCTCTGGGGGCCACCTCCTCRGTAAATAAATGACATTTGTGAGTGCTGTGTGCTGACAAGAGGTCAATAGCACCAGAGGAAGCCGTGGATTCATTGGACCTGTTTTGCCTGAACCTCACCACAGGCTCAGATTAAACAAAAAACAAACCCTCAAACCGACAGTGACTTTGTGAAGGTGTTTGACAAATGTCTCGCCTTCCAAAAGTGAAATGAAAGTAGAAGCTGTGGAACAGAGTCTCAATCTGCTTGTTGTTCATAGAGAGCGTTAATAAAGACAGGAGATACAAACCTCACCTACATCTGAGGGTAGTGAAACATCTCTGAAGCCTGTGGGGATCTTGATCCCAGGCTTAGATTAGACTCTCCTTACTCTCAGCTTCAGGCCAATTGCCAAAGTCCTTGGCATTAATCACAACCATCAGAGTAAAAGCTCAGTGAAATCCCTTTGAAAGCCATCACACTCGTGGTAACGATTTGAAAACGAAACTCTTGTTTTTGTTTGGTTTGGGAAATAAGATTTAGTAATCAGTTGGCTGTAACAGAATGAAGTGCACTCCCTCAGCCACTCCTTAAACTGGGCAAGGGCTGCTCAGGTGAGCAGTGTGCCAAATGTCAGGGCTTGTTCAGAGGAGTGTGTCACACACCAGTGCTGCAGTCTGACACCACAGGTGACTCCTGCCTAAGGTCACCCCTGATGCCAACAGCCCAGCTCGTTCAAGCAGATCTCTGCAGCAATCTGACGTGTGCAGGGCACTTTCCAGCTCCTTTGATAAGATTTTCAGTGACATGCTCTTGTTTGTTTGGCACAAATCATTGATTCTTGGAAACCCGTGACACTGTGTTCTCTGTGAAAAAGAGGAAATTGGTTGGAGGTGGGAAGAGGTGGAGGAAAGCAAAGTAAAACATCTGCCAGAGAATTTTGTGGTACAGTGAGGGGGAATGATTGGGAAGCAGCTGGAATGAGCTTGGCTCTGCAGCCCGTCAGTGTGGTGGTAAATGGGAAAGCAGTCCCACTTCTACACTTTGCTGGAGGATTTTTTGAGCTGTCCCCTGAGCCTTGCTCCCTGTGCTTCAGGAGCCATCAATGACTGAGGTTCTCCATGTGSTTTGGTGAGGCAGTGACTGCCTCTGCCTTTCCAAAACAACACTCAACTTTTTTTCCAGTGCAGCCAGGGGCTTACAATGGGAGTTATGAACTCTCCTCCATGCCAATCTTATTCTTGGTCTATTTGGTCAGTCTTGAAACTGGTAATGATGAAAAGAGAACAACTCTGTTCTCCTGAAGTCTTTGCTGCCTTATTCAATCCCTGTGGGATGAACACATTTTTGCACATTCAGTGGAAGAGATTATTTGGAACAGACAAAAGCACCAAGCTGGCAAGTTCTGGATGCCTGAAGGTGTCTGTCAGAGGGGCTTGCTTGTGAAATACTCAGCTGCAGGCAGGACTGCAGTTCCTGAGCTGTTCTTTCCCTTACCATGGGGAAATTCCATAGGAGCAGAATCATTCGGGTTGGAAGGGACCTTAAGTGTCAGCTGGTTCCCTTCCCCACACTTCCACGGGGGAGGGTTTTCTTTTGTTTTTCCCCAAAAACCACTGAAACAGTTGGACAGCATGGTGAGATTGTCTGAGCCCTGTGACAAGAGCAGTGACAGGAGCCCCGTCCCTGCCTCAGGCCAGTGCTGCTGCTGCTCACCACGTTTGGGGCAGCCCTGAGGAGCCCAGGATGGATCATCCTGCCCCTCTGTGGCAGCCCTGCCTGATCTCTGTGGCCTGTTTGTCACACCAGTGCAGAGAAAAGATGAATGAGGCCTTTCCTGCTCTTTTGAAAACCCCAGAGAGAAGTTTTCCCAGCAGAGGAAGGCACAAAATGCCAGAAATGCCATGTTCCATCTCGCAGACATCCCCTGTGCTGCATCATCCCCGCGGGCAGGAAAGGCTTGGGCCATTTGCTGACCACACTTGGAGCACCAACATTCGGGACAGTTTGGGGAGTGGAGGAACATGCAGCCAGCATTTGTGGGGCTGCTGGTGATTGAAAGCAGGGCTGCCATGCAGTGGGTAATTGTCCCCTGCCCTGCTGACTGGCAGCTGCAGCATTTGATCTCGCATTTGTTACGACTTTTCTTTTAGTTTTTGATTTCTTCCTTTTTGTTTGTTTGGTTAGTTAGGGKTTTTTGGGGGGTGGTGGTGGTGTTATGTACGGTCATGAGTAGAAAGACCCAGCTCTATACACTTTTACACAAGTAATGATGGCCTTGGCTTGTCCTCATTATTTATTTACAATGCAGCCTCGTGGCTTAAAACAGAACAGAACTTTGTGAAACCAAAGCTTGCTCTGCATGTGTCTGTGAGATTTCCTGCACTGTGCTGAGTGTTGGGCTGTCTGGGGCAGGCAGTGTCTGTGTTAATGCCCACCCCGGGGTGCCCGGCCAGCCCTCAGAGCACACCTGCAGCACCCGGGGGCAGCAGTTCCTGCTCAGAGGAAAACACCTTTGTCTTSTGTCCCGTGTCCATTGTTCTCTGCGACCTGCAGGATTGTGATCCCACCCCGCAGCCAGCACAGCCCAGGGACAGASACAGGAGTGGCTGTGTCCTCTCCCTGTGCAGGGGCTGTCCCGGGCTGGGTTTGTCCCTCTGCCTGTCCTGGGCCGGGTCTGTCCCTGCCTGTCCCGGACTGGGTTTGTCCCTGTCTGTCCTGGTCTGGGTTATCTCTGCCTGTCCCGGGCCGGGTCTGTCCCTGCCTGTCCCGGACTGGGTTTGTCCCTCTGTCTGTCCCGGACCGGGTTTATCCCTGCCTGTCCCAGGCCGGGTTTCTCCCTGCCTGTCCCGGGCCGGGTCTGTCCCTGCCTGTCCCGGGCTGGGTTTATCCCTGCCTATCCCAGGCCGGGTCTGTCCCTGCCTGTCCCGGGCCGGGTCTGTCCCTGCCTGTCCCGGGCCGGGTCTGTCCCTGCCTGTCCCGGGCTGGGTTTATCCCTGCCTATCCCAGGCCGGGTCTGTCCCTGCCTGTCCCGGGCCGGGTCTGTCCCTGCCTGTCCCGGGCCGGGTCTGTCCCTGCCTGTCCCCCCGTGCCTGCCGGGCAGCTCTGGGGGCTCTGCTGGGGCTCAGCTTTGGGATGGCCCCGGGAAATCCACCCTGGCAGCCGCACTCACCCCCTGGCGCTGGGTGTGCTCTGCTCCCTCCTGTGCTTCTCGCTGCATTTTCAACTCCATTTCCATTTCACAATAACGTGCCTCTGCCAACACTACCAAAGGCATGTCAGCAGTAGCTCAAAATGTAATTTTCTTGTCATGTACTGTTGCCTAATTATTTATATTGCCTATTAGAAATATGGATAATTTAACATAATCTGCTGGGGATCAAGGCAGAGACAACCATACTCTACGTGTATTTCAAATAGAAAAAATAGATATGAGGACTATGAAAATCACCTGGCAGTCAGCGTGTGACATCCCTGATACAGCTCTATTTCTTCTRCCAGACAGGTCTTTTGTTTATTTCCTTACTTTCACACGTCTAGCAAGAAGGATTGGGAGAAACAGTTAGATCCAGCCTTTGTATTTAGYATAGTAAATCATGTGGTTCAGTTGCTTTGCCATCATTATTTCACTGAACCAAATTTATCCCAGTGCATGTACACTGATTTAAACCAGAAATTAATTTAGCCCATAACTTATTTTTTTAACACAAAAATACTCAAGTTGGGTGGAACTGCAACTATAATTGGAATCAGAGTCTGAAACAAAAACATTAAAGGCCAAATTCTCCTTAAAGGACCTGACCTTAGACATCTCATGTCCACATTAAAAAGGAGAAAGGAAAAAGGCATGGTCTATTGTCTCCTACAGCTGGAATATATGATGTCATACTAGAACTCCAAAGTAACTCCCAGTGAATAAACATCATCACCAAAGAACTGTGTGTGTATGATTAAGAATCATTTAATAACTGAAAATGGCTGCAGTGCAGGAGATACGGAAGACCTTGTAGAGCATTTAAAGAAAACATTTCAGATGTTTCAATCTGTGTATTCTCTAAGGGCTCCATTTGAAAAAAACATCTTGTTGGCATATCAAACACCATCCAACTTGTGGAGTCTGACAGGTGGTCCCTGCGTGTCCTGGGGACACTCCTGAGGCACGTCCAGGCCTTTCCTKGGCCACACCAAGCTCTGTTCCCTCTGCCCTGTGAGCTGGGGCAGGGATTCAGAGCAGAGCTGCAGCTGCAGCTCGGGGGCAGCAGGAAACTGCAGGAGCAGCTGGGCAGATGTGGTGCCCTGAGGGTTCTCCCACTGCTGCTGGAGATGCTCAGCAAGAGGCTGGCAGGGCAGGCTGGCTGCTGCACACCTACTTCTGGGGCCTTGGAGGATGTTCCTGCCCTGTTTTCCAAACAAGAGGAATYTGGAGGGGAAAGGGGCCAGTAGTAGAATATTTACGTGAAGTAAATGAAAASAAGAACTGAATAAAAGATTAAATCAGTCACCCAGGTCTTAGACAGAAATGGGGTTTTAGCAGTGAGTGCTGAAACCTTTGGAACTGTCAGACACAGGGGAAGACTCTCCATGACTTGTCCTCTAAGGAGTGCAGGAACCCTTCTGAAAGGCCAAACAGCATCACTGGGCACATTAGGATGTTACTGGGGTGATGTCAAAGGCCCCGTGATTTATCAGGGTAGACCAGAACAGGGATAACCCTTTCTGTCTTTGAGTCATGTCAGTGTAAACTAATAAAACCAGAGGCTGGAATTTACAACAAAGCAACGGRAAGGTACAAATAATGTACTATGCAAAAGGATTCATCTGCGGGAGGAGAAATTAAACCTGTGGAAATCCCAGATAGAAGAATTGCAGTGAGAGGAATCCTGCCAAGATGAAAGAGAAAACCCTGTTTAGTGGGCATCAGGTTTAAATTGCTAAAGCAGCCGTGTGTGGATAAACAACAGTAAGTGTCCCAAGGCACCTCTGAGTTCCAGCAGGCACAGGGTCAGTGTTTCTGGGATGGAGTGACTCGCAGGTAAATTCTGCTGGGGACACTGGGAGTCGGTGCTAACAACGAGCAGGAAGAGGAGCAGGGAAAATCCCAAGCACCTTCCCATAAGCCACCTGAAGAACTTGTCCCACAAGCCTCAACTGTTTGTTTCCATCAATACCACCCTTTGTACACAAAGAAACAACCCATGCCTGGACCTGCTGGCAGCAGGGAGAGCAAAGCAGCCACGGGAATGAGACGTGTGTCAAGACTTGCTCTTGCCCCATAGTGGTGCAGCCAAGGCAGGGATGAAATATGGGGAGCCAGCCCCTATTCCCATTGGAAGGGCCTGGTTGGGTTCAAAGCCTTAAGATATTTCAGTGATGGCAATTATGGGATTTTCTCCTTTAGCTTCTGTGACTGGAATTTAAAAACTGACTCTAAGTATTCCCTTTCCTTCATGAAGACTGGGTTTCTTACAGGAAACTTGAGGGTTTCTGTTGGTTCCTACATTTATGTGGTGGGAGAGGCCAATCTACCCCTCACTGGCCACGTGTGTGACCACGGAATGTGACAATGGTTTGTGAGGATGGCTGAGGGTGGGCACAATGTGCATCATCCTGGCAGGAGCAGCGTGGCCCTGCTGTGCCCATCACGTGTTGGACAKATCCTGGATGGATCCAGGAACCAGCTGGACGCCTCTGAGGGATCACGTTTGGAGAAACACTAAAATATTGCCAAACAGAACAAAGTCCTGAGGTATCTGGCCAAGAGCTGGGTGAATACCACTGACAAGCATTCGTTTGACTAATTTGTTTCCATCMGCTTTGAGTCATGTGTGCCGTGTCTTCACTCCTCATCTGGCTGCATTCTTTAGTCAATTCAATTCTTTTTARCGTCGCTTATTTAGCTTTTGTTCTTGTAAGCATTTCTCATTTCTGTTGATAGGAGCAGTGATATTGACATTTCTGGGGTTGCTGTGTCAGTTCAGTGTCTGGGATCCGAGKGGTGGTTTGATTCCAGCATTGCCCAGGGAATGACAGCCCTGCTGTAAATGCTGATGATTTACTGTCTTGTTTTCTGAGTGCCTGGACCTCGTCAGGACTTGCTTGTGCCCTCTGGAATAGATCAGACCTACCTGGGGGTAAACTCTCAGCTTTAATGAGAGGCAGGAATTCCTTCAGGAACATCCCAGCTGGGAACTTTCTTACCAGAAGAGAAGGGGAAAACAATCTAGGGCAAGGTCACTTCTCCCCTTCCCTACTCCTGAGATTTTCTGGGGTCCCTTTTTCATGTTCACCCTCATTGCAGCACTTGCTGTGGAGAGGATTAATGGAAGCAAAGGGCAGAAATCTGTGGGAAGGGGAGCATGTGATGGGATACAGCAGAACGGATTCGCTGGGAAAATGCAGAGCTGGGATTGATTTGGAGATTCAGAGGCAGACAGAGGTGTGAATAAGCACCTGCAGAATAATATTGCCCTCCCTCTGCATTTCCTGGGGGGCCAGCAATAGGAAATGGGATGAAAAAATCTCCTGGGGGGCTGGCAATACGAAATGGGATGCAAAACTTGGAAGGGTGAGGGGGTGGATTTTAAAAATCAAAAGGTAGATAGATCAAAACTAGAAGCTGAACAAAAGTGGTTTCCTGGGTTTGCATCACTCTTGTAACAGCCTGGGATCTGAGTATTGTTTTTTATCTTTTTGACAATTGTTGCTGTAATTCCTCTCCTGAAAATTCAGCTGTAATAATGGAGAGGATATAAGCAGACATTCTGATGCAATGGAGAAATTTTTGTTTCACTGTCTCTAGGCTGGTGCTGAAAGCCATCACAARCGACAGGAATTCAAAGCAATATCCTCAATATTCTCTTCTCATTTATCTACATTTCAATACGATCCACTCTGTGCACTGTTACAACTTGAAGCTGCATTTAAGGCAATATAAAAGAACAAAAAGTAGCAGAGGTTTCTGAARAGTCATCATGTATGTGCTTAAATACATTTGGCATATATATATATATGTGTGTGTGTGTATCTGTATTGTGTGTCTGCAGCTCCCAACACTCTAAAGCCCTGATCTCTGCTTTACTTATTATACACATGGGCTCAGACAGTTTAGCTTTRTTTTATTTAACATCTCGTTTACATACACACAAATTACACTTCATTTGTCTTTAATTACTGAAAGCRTATTTCCTTAAAATTGTACAGTTCCCTTCCTGTCTTCTGTAATAGGATTCCTTCTCCCCCACCTGGCTAAAAAGCCTTTTAGGTGAAATCCTGGTTTGTGGGAAATCACACTGAAGCTGCAGTAACACAGCAACCAGCAATTAAAAATAAGCTGATGCAAACAACGAGAACAGCAAATGTAATCAAAAGCCAGACCTGACACTCTGCATTCTATGGATTTTTTCTGATTCTATTGGGAGCAGTTGAATTTGCCTTGCCCTTTCCTTCAGGCTTTCTGTGGTTCTTATTAATTAGAATTTGTGCTTATAAATTGCTGTTTAAAAAAAAAACAACCTTTCAGTTTTGGCTTTTTAGTTTTGGTTTTTGTTTTTCCTCGTCCTTGCAGCTCCCCACCAAATGCTCCAATTGTTTACCTACAGCTGGTTCAAACAAGGATGARCTGGTGCTTGAGATTGTGCTATTAGACATCTTATTTAAATTTAATTGTGATCACAGATTTTCAGTGTTACTGGTTAGGGCTGTTGATTCCTTTCTTGTTGGGAACAGGGGGTTCCTTCATTTCAGGCATGGCTTCCACTGGCTCAGTCCTGGCACAGGGGTGGAAGGRGTTGCCTTCAGACTGAGACAAAGAATAACCCAGGAGCCAGGGAATGATTATGGGCTGGGCAGCCATGCGCCAGCTCCCAGCCCCCTGCAGCTCTCTCAGGGTGACACTGGCTCCAGTTACTCACCCACAGAGTTCAAAATGTCCAACTTTCCTCCTGGAATGTTGTTTTTCCCRGAGCATGATTGCAGCCAGATCCCCAGGTCCAGCAATTTCAGCTTCCTGGGTAAGGTTTGGTCTCAGTTCTTGCAGTCAGGATTTGGGCCCATGCTGGTGCTTTGGTGTCCTGTATCCTCCACTCTTTCTGGAGCACAGGACCTTTCCAAGGCTCCATTCTAGAGCATCCCTGGTGGTCTGCTSTGTGAGCCATAGGAAACAGCCTAAAATGTGCAAATATCGTTTGTCCCACCAGCAAAACCTGTGGAAAATCAAATTGTGTCATGTTATGTCCCAGTGGCACAGCAGCATCAGAGGATCCCAGAGTTTCCCATGAAGARACCCTTCTCTCTGAAACAGTTACACCAAATCCAAGCCAGCCAGCAGCCAACCCCCCCAAAAAAAGGTGCCAGGGGGTCGATTCCTGCAGGGAGCAGCAGGACTGAGCCAAGCTCAGGTGGCACAGAAACACTGCCCAGCCTGGGGGGAGGCACTCAGGGCAGCAGGAAAACACTTCATAGTGACAAGGAACCTGTGGAAATGGAAAGGTGTTATCACCTGGAGCTGATGGTCGTTGGCATGCACATCCATCGCCCTGGTGCAAACAATAAATTTGGTTGCAGTGCAGCAGTAGGAAACTCCCAGCGTGGAGTCAGAGAGGAGAGTTATGGAGGGGCCCTGCCAGGATTTGAGAAGAAGAAAGGAGTTTCTAAGGGAGAAAAACAGCTTGAGGGAAAGTCTAAATTTAGAAATAGGTCTCYGTGTTTAATGAGATAAATGTAAGGCTGAGTCAACAGTAAATATATCCAGAGATTAATGATGAAAGTGGAGCAGACATGAAGGAATCACATTCTCACCACTCAGGAGCACTGGGAGAGYTCTCCAAGGAACAAAAGGCCTGGTTGGCAGCACCCAGATCTGTTCCCCAGCCTGCTGAAGCAGAGGTGTGACTGTCTTACACATATAAACTGTTATATAAATATATATATTTGTTAAGGAAGAAACAGCACTTTGTGACGTGCAGGCAGTGAAAGTGGAGGTCAGGCATGAAGGTCTGTTCCACCTCCACAGAGCAGCTCAGCASTTTGTGTGTTCCATTTTGCAAGAAGATCCATAACTATTGTTTCTTTCTATTAGGAAAAGATAGTGATCTCAGTCTTCTCATAACTTGTGTAGAAAAACAATTTCTTATTCAGCTGTAGCTTTGCTGTGGCCAGATTTTCCAGCAGTCCAGTGGTTTAGCTCAATTGACTTTGCTGCAGAAATGTTTTCTCACTCTGGCTGAGGATCAGCTTTGGCGCTTCGGCTTTTTGATCTAAACCATTTCCAGAATGAAAGGTATTGTCCTGATCTGTTACAGAAGGGTAGTAATGAATACTTACCACCATAAATCCTGTTGGATCAGGCTTAAATGCCTGTTTATTTTGGTGACATGCTGACTGAAGCATTTCATGGAACCTGTTAGTTGACAGTCGAGGGGGGAATGTTTGCTCTTGGTGTTTGTTGTCCCTGTGCTGTA
Organism: Mixornis gularis; assembly: GCA_003546035.1. Classification (NCBI taxonomy): domain Eukaryota; kingdom Metazoa; phylum Chordata; class Aves; order Passeriformes; family Timaliidae; genus Mixornis; species Mixornis gularis. The sequence goes on along the minus strand of QVAJ01000166.1, from coordinate 213,846 downwards.
CAATCCGTTCATTCCAGCCCTCAGCTGGGATGGATGGGCACAAGTGCAAGTTCCTGCTGCCCCAGCTGTGGCTCTGGGTGGGGCCTGYCCCATGTCCCTCCTGCAGGAGGGTGCACTGCTGGTCCCCTGCACGCCCCGATGTCGTGGGCATTGTGCAGCCACACAGGATGCTCCTGCTCCTCTCCCTGCCCTTTGACTCCTCTCCCACAGACTGGCTGTGCCTGCATCACCTGAAACTGCAGAACTGAGATTTCATCTCTGAATGGACGTTTTGGTCCAGATATTTAGGGGGGRAAAAAAMCCCAAACAACAAAAAAAGCCAAACCCTGAGATTTAGGGGTGTTTTTATGTAAGGGAAAAAATAATGTTTCATTTTCAGACTTCTCAGCAGAACAGATGGCACCTTTTTCTCACTGCCCTCACTGTGGTCAGTGATCCCTCAGGTGGGTGTGAGCCAGACCCTTCCTGAGCTCACCAGGAGATAAAGCCCAGGGGATTCTGTCCAGGATCTGTGTCCTGATTCTGGCAGCAGAGCCACGACTTTTCCATCCTGTGACAGTCCCTCTGGCCAGGAGGGACCACCTTAGGAATGGGGGATGTGGCTGAAGGGCCCGATTTGGTGTGCATGTGTTTGCAGAGCACAGTGTGCTGGTGCAGGACACACACACACCTCCAGCTGGGCTCTGGAAGCACCTGGGACATCACGTGGCCAGGAGGGAATTCCCAGCCCAAAGATGGATTGTCCATGTCCACACAGAGACCAGATGCTGGATGTTGTGCTTTATATTTCTTTGAGACAGAAATTTTTTTTTTCCTGTTTGTACCTAATAAAATGCCTCACGATCCAAGGCTGGTCTGTAACCTCCATTTATGATGTGGCATGTTAAATGTGTATCAAATGTGTGCTGTCCCTTCAGGCGGGTCTGTCTGTTTTCTCTGGTTTGTTATCCCCCTAATGTAGACCACRAAACAGTTTTTCTGAAAGGTTTAGTGTGGAGGAGCCTAAATACTCTTTGTTAAACTGCAGGGGAAATGGAATATGGAATTAGAAGTGAAAGGTGAACCAGGTAACAACAGCCTGTAATCAGGGCAAAGCAATGCCACCCAAAATTCAAATCATTGTATCTGGGCTAGCACAATTTCCTATGGTGCTTTACTGTTCACAGCAACATTTAGATTTTCTGCAAGGAGGAACCAAAAGAGTTAATGATGGTGTGGAATCGTCAGGCATCAGAACCCTGACAGCCTAATTGCTGTGCTGACAGCACGGGCTGCTCACTGCTCTGCCGGGATTTCCAGCYGAATTCAGCCCGTGCTGAGCTGTGCCGTGCAGGGACTGACACACCTTCCATGCACCTGCTGGCAGGGAGGATGTGTGTGGGTGGCTCCAGGGAGCTCAGACAGGCAGGCAGGAGGAACAGGCAAAAGCACCTGTCAGGCAGTCTCAACATTCCCTTTTGTGCCAGGGGATCAAGCCCACGTTTAAAGGCGCTCGAGAAAAATAAAAGAATAAACAGAAGTTGTTACAGTGTTATCCGATGCTCATTTTTCAATTTATCAAGGTTCCATCTTGAATGAAAGAATAAGGGATCCAAGACACCTTTAATCAGAAAGCAAGAGATGAATTGTGTTTCTGTGGGGAGATTGGTATTGACCATGAACAGCTGCTGTGTCTGTGCATTTGAAATTACAGTGGCCTTTTTATTGTCTGCACAGGCCCCATATTTATTGACACAGCTACATTTAATAGGGCTGCTGCTGAATAAAGAGTCAAATATTCTAAATATCAGCTCAGGTCATTTGTGGTGTAAAAACCTGGAATGTAGTGAATGCCATGATAAGATTCTTGTGAAGATGAATTCTGCTCAGAGCATTTCTTTGGAAGTTCAACTCTGATTTTGCTTCTCGTGTTGTAAAAAATATTTGCAGATTTGAGGACCTACAATTTTTGATGCTGTCTTCATACTGATTGGCAAGACAAGCCCTGGTTGTTCCAGCAAGCTCACCCTAATGCTTGCTTATGGTGGAAAAAAAACTTTATAAACTAAGAGTTTACAGCAGTTCCATGGAAAGCTGGAGGAGGAAATGACTGTGCTGTGTTTTGCAGGAAAAAAGGAACTTTGTTTTTTGAAAACTGAGCAATTTTCAAGCAACTGTGGCAGCTGGTGAAGCAGCTCTGTGCAGTCTCTAACCTGCTGGTGTTTCATGGTGCTTCATTGCAACCTGGTTCACAGTGGTCAGTCTTTAAAAAAGGCACCTGAAAAACATTCTAACAGGACTTATAAATCAGATGAGTGAGGAACACAATGGGCTTTTCTTGTAGTGTGAACTTTGAGGTACTTTTATTATTTAACTGTGGCATGAACTAGACGGTGACTGTGTCCTGTAGGAAAGCTGTGGTAAATCTCTGTATAATAATGCAGAACCAAGGAAAAGTGTTCCAGAAATTGTATAAGGAATAACCCACGGGCCACCAGGGAGGCTGAACATGTTTTGTGACACTGCAGTTGCCAAAGGAGAGCTGGATCATCTCCCAGGGTTTAGCTCCATCCCCTGAACAGGCACTGCTGCTCCTCAGTGCCTGCAGTCACTTGTTAACATCAGCTGGAGATCTGCTCTTTAAACGCTTCATTTTTTGSTCTGGATTGTAAAATGATGGTGGGTCTTTCAGCTTGATGCCCTCTGTCAGTGAGGGAAAAAAGACAGCCAGAGCTCCAGGACATTTTAGTGCAGCCAGCTTCAAGGGCAAGGGAGAACAGAGCAGAGAGGGAAGGCTTTGAAAAGCCCAGACCCTCGTCCTCACTTCCACTCAGCTCTGTCAGAAATTCATTCCAGCTTTCCCATGTCATCTCAGTAATTGAAACCAGCACCAAAAACCAACAGTTTCAGAGAAAAGAAATGAAAAGTGAAGGCTCTTATCATGATGCAAACGAATACTTCTTAGAAGGAACAGYGTTCTGTGTTTGTGGTGCTGCCAGCCCCGGGCTGAGGTCAGAGAAGTCAGGTTCCTCCATCTGCAGAGCTCAGAAATCACTGCAGCACCAATGAATCCTCTGAGTTATTCTCTGAAATGTGGTAACTCTTTTGAACTTGTTACCAAGTGACCCCGACTAGCCAGAACAAAACAAACCCAAAAAAGCCAAGCCGTGTTAGAATAGAAATTAAAATGCTTAACCTTTTCAATGAAGAAAACTCCAAATTAGCTAAGACAGAATAGAAATAAAAGAACTTATAAACAAGTTCCCCTGCCCAAGCCTGGGCAAGCAGCTCCTCTGCTGTCTTCCCATCACCTCTGAGMGTGGGGCTTGCTCAATCCTCCCTGTCAGGGCTCCCACTGCTGGAGCCTGGGCTGCAGCTCCTCGCTGTGCCTGGCCCYCTCCGTTTGTCTGGCATCGTCTTTCTTCTGCCCCGGCAGCTTCTGTCCCGAGCTGCCTCAACTGCTCCTCAAGGCCAGAAGCAATTTCTCACTCCCTCCACAGGATTTCTTCAGAGCCAGCCACTTGTTTTTTAAAGGCAAAACAACACACAAACTAGCGACAAATCAAACAGATACTGGCTGTCACAGAAATCCATAGCAAACTGAATAAAAATTAGATTTAAATGATCTCTCTGAAGTCCCGCTGGGTGTTTATGGCATGAGCAGGATTAAAGCCAGCATCCTTTGTCTGCTTTGTGGGTATGTTTCCTCTCTGAATAATGCCATGCTCTTGCCTGGAGTGCTTGAGAGCGAGAAGAGCCTTTGTAAATTCTGTTTTCATTGGGAAGTCCGCAGGAATTTTCACAGGCTGTTCTGTGACACTCTGCAATGTCCACRTCACGTCGAGAGGGGACATGCAGCACTTCAGTCCTGATGGCCTGGCCGTTGTTCTGCACGGAATGAGAACAGCCATGGTGTAAACACCTTGCTTGGGCCAGAGTGGGAAACCTCACAAACTCTGAGCTTGGTTTGTTGGGGAAAGGAAAGGAAGGCTCAGGTGTGCTGCAAACCTTGGTTTGTTTGGGATAAACTCCCCTGGCTTGTTCAGAGCCTGTGGCTGTGGGAGAGCAGCTGCTCCTGCCGGGCTGCAGCAGCAAAGAGCAGCAAAAAGGTCTGAAAGTCACACTGAGTCCCCGGTGACCGGGGCAGGAGCTGTGCCCAGCACCTCCATCCCAAAACTGAGCACAATCCTCTGCCTGAGCACCAAAAACGGGGCCAGGGAGCAGGGCTGCAGAGGCCAGAGGCTTGTGCTGGTGTGCTCAGGAGTAGCAGCAGGCACAGAGTGCCCCGTGCCAGCTCGCACCCCACAGCTGAGCTGCCMCATCCCTCCACTCCTCCCAGAGCCAGCAACTCCTGAGAGGAAAAACCGGAAATCTCAGAAGCTGAGATTTTAAGAGCTGGGATCCTGCAGTTAGCCTAAGCTGGCATCTGGCTCAGCTTTCAAAGCCCTGGTGGAAAAGTGCTCCAGCTCCTAAGCAGACTGTGAAAATCATGAAACTATTGAGGTGTCCCATTCCTGTTGTGGTCCAGGCATCCCTTCCTCAGCTGGATGGACAGAGGCAGTCTGGGCTGGTGCCACACAGGGCAGCCCCATTCCCAGCTGCCTACAGCAGTGTGCTGGTTGGAGAAGCAGCTCCACAGTCCAGTTTTTATAACCAACTGCCCTGAGCAGTCAGGTTCTGATCCAGGTAAGCCAGGCTGTCAGACCCTTGCTAAGACAAGTAAATAATTAAATATACAGTTTATCATTTCCCTTCCCTCTCCTAGCTTTTATCATTAAAAGCAAACAAACAAACAAAAACAAGCAAACCTCCCCCCCAAAACCCCAAAGAACAAAAGGAATGCCAGCTCCCATAGTCTTTATAATGTGTGCAAACTCTTGCCATGAGGCCATAAGCAATATATGGGCAGCCTCCAGCTCACCACTTCTCTTTTACTGTTCCTTTCACTGGCCCAGTAGGAGCAGAAATCCAAGTGGATCAGTGTATTTCCAATTCCATTGCCATTTTTTGATTGAGGACACTTTTACTTTGGCTCAGTACATCACCCAGTGCATTCGAGTCTATATTTAGTTTCCTGTAAAGGAGAAGCCCAGGCACACCAATCCCAGCTGCAGGAGATGTTTTGACATGCTCACTGTAAACCAGTGACTACCAGGCGTTTTCATGGTCCCCACACGCCAAGATGAGTTATCCCACTGCGATTCTCCTGGTGAAACTCTTTGACATCATGGGATCCTGTGATGCCAAGTGGCCAAAACTTACAGGAACTGTAATTCATGGGCAAGGTGAGGACAGCTGTCAGGGAGATACCACAACATCCTGTCACTTTGGAAATTCTGCCTGTATAGCTGGGAAGCTACAGCTCGCTTCACTTCTGGTTCTAATTCTGGCTGCCAGATGTGTGGCTCCAGCTGTGGAGGGCCAGCACGCAAATCTGCAGTGCCAGGAAATGCTGGGCTGTGATGCCAGCCCGTGGCCTTGCACCTCAGCAACACTGGACACCTCCCACTTCCAGTGAAGTGGTTCTTCTTTCTGAATATAAATGAGAAAAAAGAATTTTATCTTAAAAGCACATTCGACATAATAGTTACTTCTATCATGTGTCAAATAGAAAACACAAAATGAGAAAAAACGCACTGTAATTTTTCAATARGCTGAAATAAAAACCAACCCCCCTGACAGGAGGGTGAACGGGTGCTTCATGTGACAGGTTATAGTTATCCCATGCATGAGTTTTGCAGGCAAATCAAATCCAAATGGATTAAGGACAGCCAAGCTGCTAAAATAAGACTCATAATAATAAAAACCAGCCCAAATGAATCACGGGCTGCATGGACAGAGTGGTGAATCACTTTCCGTGACAGAAGAGAGTCCCTGAAAGTTTTGTGACTCTGTATCTTAATAAAAAATAATTTCAGAGTGGAACTATTAGACATAAAAATGACAGCTATGATGCAAAGCTCTCTGGATACTCTGTGTTTAATAAATAACCCCAGAGTATGATGTTCAAGCATAGGAAATTCCCTCCTGGGCCAGTGCAGTGGTGTGTTTTTGATAACACAGAAAGGAGGGGCTTTTCAGGACAGGCATGAGCCTGGCCACTTCCTGCAGCCCATTTCCCTGCTTTTCCGTGGCATCCAGAGCTCTTGTGTTCCATGGGAGGGTGGAGGGTCCATCCCTGAGGGTTCACCCACCCTGGAGGCAGCAGGGAGTCAAATATGTGCAAAGAGCTTGGTGGTGCCTGGAGCCACAGAACTCTGTCCCTGCCCCACTGGTGCTTTCAGCTGAGCTTTGCACAGGGATTTACGGGCTGTGAATGGTGCCAGAACCTCTTGGAGAATCCTTGACTGGGAATGTTTGGAATTTTCTGGTTCTGGGTGGTGCGATCATCGAAGTTCCTGACTGTGGTCAGTTATCCAGAGCCGAGTTATCCTTATTGCAGCACAGCTGCAGAATGCAAGGGGTTAAACCCAAACCCTTCCACCTCACCCGTGCTCAGGTTCTGCCCGTGGAAGCACCTGCTCCTCCTTTTCCTGGGGAAGGTATAATTGGACTTTGTTTCTGGCGAATAAAGGGTTTCATTGTAAGGATTGATAGGTCCTAACTGGGGAAAAAATCTGGCAAAGATTATTTGTCAGTTTTATGGAATAAAGCTGCTTGTCATGCTTTTACCTCCAGGAACTGGAGGAAGGCCAGGGGAGATTGTTCTCTGCTAACTTTTCATGAAGAGCTTCTTTTCATAGCTCACAAAAAAAAGTCTGAGAAGAAAAGRMAAAAAAACAACRAAGAAACCCCCCAAAACAACATAATTTCAACACCCAGGATCAGGAAACAGGAGTGGCTGGAGAGCCAGGCTGCCCCTTGAAGTTACACAGTTCTTCATGGGCTGCAAAGCCATTAGACCTCCAGAAAAATGAAAATGATTCCATGTTAGGAATGCTCCTCATTAAATACAATGTCTTGTTCTGATGTCCACTTACCCAAACCAGGATGCAGTAATTCCAAAGGGGATTGAAAAGACAAAAACAACCCAGTAGCTGGTAAACAAATTTTGGAAGCTAAATTCATCTCAAAGGAAGGATTTTAGAAATTACTTGGCCACCCTGAGTAGATCTTTGCAATCAAAGTCCTTTGATAGTTGGGGCACTTCAGTTTGGCAGACAAGGACAAGGTTTCATGCTGGAAGCAGAAGTACAAAAAAATCTCTTTAAAATGAATAATACACAACTTTCCAGCAGTGAAGGTAATGAAACCTTAAGTAATAAACAGTTGTTTATCAGGGACAGCAGTGGCTTCACCAGGTTTTGAACAATCACAGTGGAATTAGATCCGTTTCAAGAACATGTGTGTTAGTTTAGCCCTAAAAAGAATTACAGCCTCTGTATTCAGGACAAATTAAAGGACCATAATATTCCCTCTCACGTCTTTCAGCATTTGGCTCTATAAATCTCCTTCAGAGAAACTTCTGTTGGGCTGGAGGCTGGAGGGCTGTGAGGGCTGGGAGTTTCAGGGTGTCCCTGTTCTGTCCCCCTCACTTTGCTCAGAGCAGGTAACATTTTTAGGATTGTGTCACAGGGCTCTGCTTTCCCAGGAACATGACAGGGAATTTAGCTGCCTCCTCATGGCTGCCTGTCTGCTGAGCTTTGGTGTTCATGTGGTCAGAAATGATCTTCTGACGTTCTTCCCTCTTTAGTAACTCCTGCCATGGAATTGGGAATAACCAGAAACAGCTTCTTTCCCCCTGCATTTCTCCTTGCAGGTGAAATACCTCCCTGCAGTGGGGTGATGTTGGGGGTATGTCCCGACCTGCAGCTGGTCCCAGCAGGAAATATCACCTGCATGGCTCTGCCCAGCCTCCCACAGGCAGCAGGGACCTCTCTTTACACACCTTCTGCACACCCACATCTTGTTTTATCATCAGTGTCACAGAGGTGGAACGTGGAATCTGCTGCTTCTCAACTATTTTGGTGAAGGCCAGACTGAAATGCTAAGTGTCTCCTTTTTGTGTGGGACAAAATGAAACTCTGGTTGTATTGTGGCTGGTCGATATTTTCCTAAATAGTCGGTATTCCATCCCTGTGTAACAGCTCTCCAACCGAATTTGGAGTCTGAGACTTGTGTACTTTCAGGGTTTTCCCTGCCCAGAGCAGCCTCAGGGCAGGCACAGCACCTGCACTGGTACCTGTGGCACAGTTTTATATGTGATTCCCACATTTTGTGCAGCTAAGGCGTTGTGTCCATGAAAGGAACCAGAGTGGGCTGTGTTTGTGCTTGGCTGTGTTTATGATCACTGCCTGTGTTCTCTCGTGCCCACTGACCTCTAGTTTTTGGCATATTCAGCCTGTGATTTTTCAGATTTTTGTGCTTTCAGTATTTATCACAGATTCTGTAGCTTGGTAATTTCTCAGCCAAACTCAGTATCGAGCACAGACCCAAATCTTCAAGGATCAGTGGGGAGAGGGGATCCTACCCCAACCTTGTCCCTCCCAGAAAGCTCTTCTTGCTCCATAAACTACACAGGCTTGTCCAAACTTCTCCCATGAGTTATAGAAGAGGTTTTCAGATGTAGATATTGGTGTGAAATGGAGAAAACCCAGCAGCCCAGTGCTGCCCATGGTGTTTGGCTGCCTGGCAGGGCTGAGAGCTGGGCAGGCTGTGCTGGCACTGYCCGGGCACCCAGAGCCCCGGGCAGGAGCTTTTGGAGCTTTGTGCCCTGTGCAGACACACTGCTGCTCCCCAGGGCAAAGCAGAGGGCACAAAAAACCTCCGAGGCATTCTTCTGTGTCACAGGCACGGGAAGATCGTCGGTGCAGAGTTAACGAGAGCCGGGAAAAGGAACGGGAACGGGAGACAAGGAAAGGACAGGAGAGGGCAGTGGTGGCATTTTCCCCGGGAGGAGCTGATCCTGCAAATCACGCCGAAGTCAAACCCCTCAAACGGGCGAGTTAAAAACCTAATCGGTGATCGCAGCCTCGATGAGAGGCTACTCTRAAGAATTAACCATGATAAGATATGGGTAGAGATGTTTGCTGAAGTGTCTACCTGTGCTGCCCCAGCCAATTCCACGGTTTGTACTTGCTGAGCAAACCATCTGTACCTCTGAAATTACAGGTGATCACTGATAGGACTTGCTGACAGTCTGGGCTGTCCTGGGAAGAGCTGAGCTGATCCTGGCAGTAAGGGCAGGGCAGTGGGGCAGGGTCTGGCCTGATGGTTGTGGTCAGCTTGGCTGGATACCAGGAACTGAGGTTTGGACTTTGAATAAACCTTCTAAGAGATGCCTCGGACAACCCACTCCGTGTGGATCATGTGCCCTATTCTTGGTAAATAATGAAATGTGGAATGAAAAAGGCGAGTGTGCTGTATTGGGAAATGTGTCTTTGTATCTTTGTGCAGGAGGAGAAATGGAGAGGGAAGGCAGGGGCAGGACCTGGTCCCACAGAGACATTTCCTGACACCCTCCATCTCCATCCTGGGGGGTCTGGCTGCCAGGACCTGTTCCCAGTGGAGAAGRATCACAGAAACAAACCCTTGGGGCTGCTGTGGGTGTGCCAGGGAGGCTCAGAGGGTTGTGCTGGTGCTGGGCAAACACTGCATGACAGAAAGTCCCTGTCCCCAGAGGTTACAGTTCAAAGCAGGAAGAGCAAACAATGACAGAACAAACACGTGTCAGCCTCCCAAACAAGGTGACACAATTTGGATCCTAAAAATGGTAAAAGGTTTTTGCTCTTGTCTATAGAATAAGGACAAACAGCTGGCTCATCCCAGCAGARGGAGACGGGACAGGGGAAACTGAGGGAGTGAAGGACACCTCAGCCAGTTTGCTGATGACTAACACACTTTAGAACAACAGGCTGCTTTTTAAACTTRGAAGGTGACTTGCCGAGTGGTTATTGGCTGTTCACTCCTGCTCTTGATAAGAGCTCCCACAGGACGTTCAGTTCTTTCCAGCTTCTCCCATTTGGGTTTATCTGTGAACATCAGAGCCAAGGGAAGGAGGCCGGGCAGGTTTGTCTCATCTCTGCTCTGACTAATCCTGGTGTGCTGGGCTGGCCTCTCACTGATAGCACTGACCTCAGTGGCCTTTTGCAGCATCTCCTGCTCCCAACCCCAGCCCTGCTGCCATCCCAAAGCCTCTGACAGGGCTCCACTGATGATTGTCACAGCATCACCAAGGATTTCAAGAGCAAGACTCAAATGAAACTGATTTTTACCCAGCTGGGAAACCCAGAGAACATCACAGTGAACATTCCAAAGGCTTTGGCCGAGGAGCTGCTGAGGGCAGGCAGGACTGAACATTCCTTGGCAATCGAGGAATGGGAAAGGCCCATTCTGGCACATCTGCCTTGTCAGAGACTTTTCTGCTCAGTGTGATTTGAGCTGGCCCTCCGTGAGCAGAGCAGCTGGACTCGATGTCCTCCTGAGCTCTTTTCCAGCCTAAACTGTCCCATAATTCTACATTTCAGATTTTTATCCTGTTTTCAATATCACAATTGTGTTTAATATTGGTTATTTACCAGCAGAGCCGTGTGTGTGCATGCTTAGGCCTCGCAGAGACAATTTAACCCGTATCATTGGTGTCACTTTTTTGGGATTCAGAGGTCTCCAAGATGTTCTCAAAGCACTCCAGGAGCCTCATCACACTGTTAAGGATCAACTCCTTTTGTCTTATGCTCACTCACATCATTTGCTTATTGTGTTCTTGTATTGTATATTATATGTACACCTGTAACAAATACTTTGTTGGGTGGGCCTTGTGTTCCACAGGAGAGCTGGGGCTGGCTCTGCAGCACTGCTACAGCACAGAGGTGGAACATGGATCTGTTCTCAGCTGAGTCAAACTGTGTGGAAGCAGAATGATAAGGAACAGGCAAGAAGTCACTGCCTGAGGGGCTGGGGAGAGGGGACAGGACCCCAACTGCTCGGGTGTTTCATGTCCTGCCCCTGCACCTCTCCCYTCCCTCTTTGGTCTCAGAAATCAAATCGTTCCCTCAAGTGACATGAAAGGGAAATGCTTGTCTGCTATGCAAAAGCAGCTGAAAAAACCAAGGGAAACTTTCAGAAAGATGGGGCTGCAAAGGGCTGCCTGGGATGCTGACTCAGGCTCTTCTCAGAAATACAACCTGTACAATTGGATCTGTTGCCTTAACAGTTTTATCCCTAAACCAGAGTTTGGTCTCTGCCGCTCCCATGTTTGACAGCTCTAGAATCAGGTTGTTGAATTGCTTGGGAGCCTTCTAATTTTCTTAGTTTATTAGTAGTCAGTTCRTGCCTATTTACTCTTACTCCAACAGCAGCATTTAGCTTAATCTGTTCTTCTCCTCCCTTTCCTATTTCCCTTGATGCATTAATAGCCATAAATCATATTCTTTTTCACACTTCGTTTTGCTAAATTTACTGACCTTCTTTCTCGTATCACTCCCTTGCTCAAAGAAAATTAATCTTTACTATTCCTGAAGACTTGAGGGACTGGAATTGCACTTCCCTTTACGCTGCTTGATCTCGAGATAAATAACACATCTGTGTCATAATGTGGGGAGAGATAAATTGTTCTGCAGAATCAGGCCTGATCTCAGCCAACAGGCCCATGCACAGGGATTTGCAGGCTGGGATGGAAAGCTGGGAGTCTCTGTGGCTGTGCTGCACCCCGAGCTGTGGCCTGCCAGGGTGGTGGGAGATGAGGAATGGGGCCAGAATGGCTCTTTGTGCTCAGCCTCCACCAAAGTCACCCTGTGACCCACTGCTGGGGGCTGAGCCCCTTTGGTGAGTGGGGATCTGAGCACAGGCCAAGGAGGAGGTGGCTGCACTATCAGCATTTCTAGATGTTGATATTTTGTTATTTTTCTTGAATTGAGCTTTTCCTGCCAGATGAGAAACATCAATTTTTGTGTTAGCGGAGAAAAGTTTGAATGGATGAACCACAAAAGCTTCAGAACTTAGGGAGGAGCTGAGAAGAACCCAAGCTTTGCCCTGGTGGAAGGGGCAGTGGTGGAGGCAGAAAGAGCCTTGCAGGGAGGTCAGGCAGGGGACAGGAGAGACTTTGGGAGGTCCCAGGGGCAGGGGAAGAGCTGCAGCCTCTGGTGCTCCTTGGCTGGGAGGCACAGCCCCACTTTTCTGGGCAGAGAGATTAATGAGAGGTTTAATCAGAGTGTCCCCAGTGGCTGCAGCAGCCCCCAGAGCTGAGCAGCCTGGAAATGCAGCTCAGCCCTCAGCCCAGTCACTCACAGTTTCATGTTTTGGACAGGTCTATACTGTTGAAGAATGCAATCACTGATYTTAACTGGCTCTGATTTTGGCTCTATTTGTCTTTTCAAGGCAAATTTCAAATTTTCAMAAGCACTCACTCTTTCTGCTGTCACCTCAGCCCGTGAGGTTTGTTCTGACGTGTCTGTGTTCAGTTTTCCATTGTCTGTCAGTACCTGGAGAGAAGAGAGGTGGGACCTGCCCCTGCAGCTTAGATACAATTTGATTAGCAGTGATTAATAAATCAGATATTTGATTATTTTGGTCTGGCCTGAGTTCAAGCTCTTGTTTCCTCCCAGCTGTGGGAGGGCTAGTTCAGCAAAAAAAAATCCATTCCTAGATTTTCACTTTCGGGAAGTTCAGGCATTTGAGATCCAAAATTAGGTTTTCACTTTGTGCCAGGAAGGAATCAGCCACTAGATTAAGGATTTGGATGCTTTCCCTCACAAAAATTTCTGGGAGTTGTATGTCAGATCCAGGATTTCAGATCTATTCCCAGAGTAAGTTCAGCACTAAAGCCATGCCTCATCTTCTCATTGCAGAGGTAGGAAGGAAAAAACCAAAAAAATAGCTTGAAGGAACAGGGGGGAAAAAAAGAAGAAAAAAGAAGTAGGAAAGGAAAAGTGATAAAGGTGGAAAAGTCACACGGGTGATTGGGGAATGAAGCTCAAGGGCACAGGGATGCAGCGGAAAGATCAGATAATAAATGTTGCTGTGTATAAAAGGTTCTCCTTTCCATACTCCAGTGGCTGTCCCAGACACTCAGGGTCAAGGGGTTATTTTTAAGTTGGCCATTGATTCATACAAGATGCCCGATTATGAAATATGGGAATCTTTCAGCAGAGGGAAAAACTTCCCCGTGAGCGAGTGCCTGGAAGCCCACAGCAGGGAAGGGTTAATGGTTGCTCAGTTTACAGCTGGGAATTGCTGGTATCCAGGAAACAACGCGGAATGCACAAACCATGAGACCAGCTGGAGCCTGCTGGAATCCCATTCATTTTGGCAGAGGTGTCTGTGGTCTCCAATTCTGACATCACTGCATTTGCGTCACGCAGGAATGCCTTAACCACTTCTCCCTTGCTATTTTTTCCTGTCTCCCTCTTATTTCTGTGCCTGACTCAGATTTGCAGAGCAATGAGAAGAGGCAGATCACAAAACCCCCAAAGCTGCTGCCCTGTACGTAGCTGGTGGGTGGCTGCTCCAGAGCTGCCAGGGGCAGATTTTGGGGTGCAGGAGAAGCAGTGCTCGGGAGAGGGGATGGGGAATCATTTCTGCTCCCAGCCCTGTGCATCACCTGCYTGTAACAGAGCCCAGGAAACGCTCCTGGGCTCCAGGAGCATGTCCAAGAGCTGGACACAAAATTGCATTGCTGCTGTCTGAGTTGAGTTTAGTTGATCAAACACGACCACCTGCCACGAAGCAGCTGAAGCTGCAGGGAAGTGCCTTTTGGAGTGGTGTGCACAGAGCTGTGTGTCCCCTGGCTGCCCACAGCCAAACCCCCTCTGCCCCGGGTCCCATCCCCTTTCCCCTCTGGAAAGGCCTGCCAAAGGTGTGGAGTGTGTTCTGCATGGAAGACCCTTTGTTTTGGAAAAGATTGTGACCTCAGAGGGCTGTGTTAAGGGAAATTAAACTGTGTTCAAGTATTTCAGAGCTTCTTCTGAAGCCTGTTTGTGTCTGGTATTTATCCTCAGCAGCTGATTTGCAACTTCACTGCTCTGCAGGCAACCACYGATTATCCTGTGATTCTTCTTCTCGTGATTAACATTCTAAACCTCAATGTTCAGCCTTATTTTAAACTGCAGAATAGAACAATCATCACAAAGGAATCGCTGKGGTAATCCTGAGAAAATGCATATGTGTGACTGGGTCACCAGGGAAATGGAAGAAAATCAAAAAAGTGCTCTTGGAAAATTTGGAAAGAGACAGACTGTTAAAAGACTGGTCTAGATCTCTGTTCTAGAAAAATATTTTCCAGAAAATCAATCCAGAGTATCTGTGTGGAAGCTTTTCACAGTTTAATCTCCCTTTCTCAGAGTGTGCTCTAATTTAATGGTTTGCCTTCTTTTCCTCTACACGTTTACACGAATATTTACCTTGCTATRAACAGGTGTGCACTCACACCCTCGGCCAGGTTTTCAGACCCCGGAGGAATCTCTCTRCTGAAAGATTTCTGCTTGGGTGTGTGCAGAGCTGAACCTGTCACTCAGACTCCAGGCTCCCATGGGCAGGGTCTGCAGGATGGAATTGGGCACTTCCCACRTCTCCAGCTGGGAATTGCCCATCCCAGTGCCCGTCCCATTCCTTTTCCAGGTGTGAGGAGCACGGGCTTGGCCAGCGTGAGGTGCTGCTCAGGTGGCAGCTGTGGGCTGAGCCATCACTCTGTGTGCTCAGGAGAGACGAGAAAGGCACCCCTCCTCCTCCTCCTCCTCCTCCTCCTCCTCCTCCTCCTCCTCCT
>QVAJ01000166.1:166224-197298 GCA_003546035.1 Mixornis gularis | reverse complement strand
GGTCACCCATCCTGGGTTGGTCCAGCTGGGGTTTTGGCTGTGAGCACTCCGTGCCTGCCACCCTCATCCTCCTTATCTTCCATTTCTGATTTTACTGATCCTCTCTTCAGGATAAGCAACATTTCAGTCTCAAAGCTGTATTTTGGAAGGTAGCTTGAATTTTAATCAGAGACTCTTGCAGATGCTGTCCAGCCTGCCTGGCTGTTCCTGTGCCCAAGTGGCAGATCTGGCAGTCCAGGAACTGTCCCTGCCTATCCTTAAGTGCAATGGTGACAAATTATAGTGAAGTTTGCAGTCCAGCACAGGAAGTTTTGTACCAATCTGGGTGTAGTAGTGACAGCTTTAGATGAGCTCAGTACCCACTAAAATCAATGGCAGGACTGATGTGTGGATCTCTGTTTATTTGAATATAATGTAACTTAGAGCTGAGGTTTGGTCTTGCACCTCCTGCTTGTGACAGCAATGTAGGAACTGACGTAGCAAACCAATCAAAGGAGCTAAACATTCAAAATGAGGGGCAGAAGAAGCCATAAATATAAAATGAGCCTGGTTTTGGATCAAGTCTGGGTCTGATGCCATTAAAAAATTGAACATGTTGTGTCACGTTCTTCGTTCTCCATGGTCAGTGTTCATATTGCATCTTTCCCTTTTCTTGTCGTCACTGCCTATAATTTATTTATGATTAGAAGAGGAACTAAAGGTCTGAAAGGCCACCAGAAGGTAAAAACCAGCACACTGAAGTAATGTGGCTGAAGTAGTGTGGCAGGTCAATGGTTGCTTTTAAATCAGGTAAATAAATGTTGTATTACAACATCAAAATAATGGAAAATATCATCTGGCAGCAGCCTGGGCTGCAGTGGGAGCTGGGTGCAGGAGCTGCTGGTGGTTATTGTGTGCCTGGAGTTCACAAAGTGAGTCCTGAGGGGATATTTTGCACTCAGATGAGGGCTGAGGGATCTGGCCCACCACAGTTTCCTGTCTCCCTCCTGAGAAGAATCAACATCTGTCACATCTGTAAAGTCACACCACATTTTGATTATTCTCTGCGTTTTTCTTTAATTATGTCCCCTTTTTGCTTCTTAAGAGGCTCTTGAAATTTTCAAATATAATAAGAAATAATAATAACCAATTAAAAAGCTGTGGGTATTAAGTGGGAAATAACAGACTGAAACAAAAGTCAAGGATTATCCTGGGAAATGACGTTTATGGATCCTGGACCACTCAGTTCTGTGAGGCAATCTGAGGTTTTGGCCGGGCTTAAAAATGTGGCAGCACAGCTTTGCAAGGAAGAGCTCTGACAGCAGTGACCCGAGCAGATTTTCTGCAGGGTTGGGTGTGGAGGTGARGCAGCTCTGCTGTGTCCCCTCTGTCACACTGGGCCCCTCAGTACCAGGGCTGCAGCTCTCCCTGGGTGACCCAGGAGGGTCCTGGCAGCAGCCAGGGTGTAGACATGGTTATACAAGCCAAAAAAAAAAATAATAAAAAAAATTCCCTGTATACTGTACTTCCCTTGTAAAGTTAACACAAACCAGATGGGGGAAAACATTTTTTTTAGTTGTAACTCCACCGGGACGACCAAATCTCATTTATGCACCGTATGGTGAGTGCTGAAGGGAAGGGTGAAGAGGGTTTGTATGAGAAGCTTTGTCAGGCACAGCCCAGCTCTGGGGTTTGGTTTTATTTTGGAGCTCTCCAGGTGTGTTTGTGATCAAGGTGTGACAGCAGAGGAGAGCCCAGGCAGAGCTGCCCCTGCACAGGAGGTTTGTGTGGAGAGGACAGGACTGGGGATGCTGTAGGAATGTATAAAATCATTTCAGGTGACACTTGCTTTGAAAAGAGCCAACAGGGAGGAACTTGCAAGGTCCAAACGTTGCCTTGTTTGGTCTTTCTCTTCTTTTATGGTTGAATAATGGTGTTTTAGGACATCTTATTCAAACATCATAAGTTTTATCATCCGAAGTGGCTGAAAAAGATTATACCTCTTCTACTGAAAAACCYTGCCCTGAAAACCAGCATGTGAAAGCATTAGCTTCTAAAAGTAAGTCCAATTAATTTAACCCTCATTACAGTTTCAACACCATAGGTCTCAGTAACGAAGACAGGTTTAATTTGAACTGGACTTTAGGCTTTAACGTGACTTAACTGGACCTTAGGCTTTTGTGTGGCATCTCCTGAAGTCTGCACTCAGTTGTTCATGAGTTCCATTCTGATAACAACAGTGGACAAAAWCAGAGTCAAGAGGGAAGGAAAACTTCATCAGTGATGCAAACACGAACACTTCTGTGGAAGGGTGGGACCAAGGATTCATCCTTATCAATCCCTGTGCCCACCAAATGTTAGGTGAGGTTCAGGATGGTGGGCAGACCATCAACTGGTGTCATTGCTTTAGCTTGGACTACTCACCTAGGAAAGGATGGGGTACAGTCTCARCAAGGATTTCTAGACCTGACTTATTGTGCAGCCTTCTCATGTGAATGAGGATTTCAGGATCAAGGCCCTCATCCAAAGGCTGCTCAAGTCAATGGAAAAACTCTCATTGTCTTTAGCGAGCTTTGGATCAGGCCCCAAATGTTGAGTCATACTTTGAATGGAACATTGTTTGAAGCAAAACAGGCTCAGGGCTTCATTCACGTAGAGGTTTTAACTGTTCAGTGAAATTTCCCAAACACTTCCTGTGCCCTCCTGCTGCTTCCTGCTGTCCCTCCTCCCGTGGGGACACGTGCCCAGGGAGAACATCATGAGCCCAGTGCCTGACCCCAGTGTCTGCAGCCTGTTCTCTGCCTTTTCCCCATCAAACCCTGGCCATGGGACCAAAGTGCAAATGCCCCATTTCCCCCCAAGAATGTGGGGGGAAAAGCATCTTTAGTTTTTTTAACTTCAGCCTTAATATTACCATTGTTATGGACCAGTGAGTGTTTGTTTGATCAAATTTTATTTTCAATTCCCACTTAATTTCCTGTGAGCCCACGTACTCTCAGGGAGACTCTTGCTCCTGGATGGAGAGGGGCTGGAGGGTTTGGCCACAGCCCTGATGAGCAGAGGTGACAGACCAGCTCTTCTGTTCAGTGGGGTTCAGCATGCAGAAATTGTGGTTATGCCTCATTYTTGTTGCTTCAGTGCTTGTTTCACATCAGCTGGGCAAGGACACTGGCTGGAACGATGTGTTTGTGCTTATTTTTACATGTGACATTTAAGAGGCAAAATAAAGCATGGAGATTTTCTCCAGATGTGTTTATATTAGAGATCTAGAGACATGAGGGATGCTTTGTTGACCTTAGGTACAGGTATTTCGTATTTAATGACTCACTATCATTACTGTACAAGTGATATACAGTGGAACTGTAATCACCCCAAAATAATTAACAGCCCAGTAGYTGGACAATTAGTGGGGACGTGAGAGACTTCTGGAGTCAAACCCAGGAGAAGAACTTATGCCCCARGTGTTAATGTRAGGGAGTTTCTCACCAGAGCAGTGGCTGCTTTAGGACTCTCCTCCTGTGATCTTATATTTTGATTAAGAATTCAGCAGATCACTGGACCTAAATAAMGAGATCCTTCTGAGCCCCAAACGATCAGAGAGAAGAGACCAAGCTCAATACCCATTTAATATTTATACAACACAGGATGGTTCCAATGCCACATTTCAGGTCCAACAYTGTGCAATTTTCCTTTAAGAAAACCTACAGAGAAACCCTTGACCATAAAATTCCCAAGTAGCTTTTCCCCTTGTGCTGCCCACGGGCTGTGCCAGAGCAGCTGACGTGCAACGAGATTTTGCCCTCGGTAATTTTAAGTCTGTGGGGTTTTTCCTGAGGGTGATTCATTTCACAAAAACACACAACAAGTAAACAAACACATCACTGGAGTTAAGAAGCAGCATGTGCTATGGATTAGGGAAAAGAGCACCCCTCAAAAGCCCAGCTGTCATGTTCAGTGCAAAGATAATGTTGGGTTTTTCCATTCCATTGTCWTCCTTTCTGTCTCCTCTCCTCTCACTGTGTCTCCCTTTGTCTGGTCCTCACTCTCCGTGCCATTTGTTTGTTTTCTTGCTTCTAGGCTTTGTCTAGACCAGGCTGTGGGAAGTCTTGGCCAACCCCAGCTAACAGCAGTGCAGATAAGACAGTGAGCYTTGGCCTTGTTTTAAATGGACTGACTTAGATACACTAAAATATTAAACGAATATTATCTTCTTTTCTAGATGAGCTGTATTTTCCTCTGAAGTGAATGTTGGTCCTTTCTAGAGCAGGGTCAACACCAGTGCCATCACCATCCCTTCTGAACACCTCCAGCCTTGCACAGAGCAGCCCTGAGCAGCCTGGCATGTCCAGTTCGTTCTTGATCTCTCCCCAGAGGGAGAGCTGGGTTTGCAAGCAAATGTTTTCCTTTCTGCAGCCTCATTTTTGTTGAAAATGACATTCCTGCACTGTGCTTGACTTGAGAAGGTGGGTCAAAGCACATCTGATACCTGGAGTGGGACGTCAGGAGCTGGAGAGTCAATTCCAGGGATGCAGGGCCATCTCTGTTTCCTTAACAAATGGATTTTAACTGGAGTGAGCGCACAGAGCACCAGTGTTTGCCCATCTGCATTGTAAATGCTGTGCAGGGAGACAGGGAGAAGTCAGCAGAAGCAGCTTAGGACACAAATAGGAAGGAAAAATTATAATTTGATTTAATGTATTAGTTCCCACCTAAACTGAGATTTCCATTTTCTCTCTTCCATCTCCCTCCCCATCCAATTTCTTACAGCAATTCTGAGCCTTCTCCAGTGAAACTACAGTGACTGTCAGCTCAAGGAACTTGAACAAAATTAAACCCATTTCCCCAATAAGTCCACACAGGTTTTWTTCTTTCATTTGTAGGAAATGCACATGTGTAACTAAACCCAAGTTTGGCAAAGATAAGAGTTTTGAATCAATTCACAATGAGTCTCATTCATTCCACTGCAGCTGAAGCACAGCACCTCACCCTAGAATGTGATTAGCTTCTCCATATTCCATATAGCAATACCCCTGCCCTTTTTTTTTTTTTTTTTTTCTTTTCTTTTAAGCATCTAATTGGTGAGGCAGGATGTACCTGGGATGTCTCGTGCTGCAGCAGACACAGCAGCTCTGCTCTTTGGGCAGCGACACTCAGAATTTCTCAGCTGCAGTCCAGTTGTCACAAGGAGATGATTAATTAGCCGTGGCAGGGGCTGAGGGTTGGGAACGGGCAGGGAAATGGCTAAACAGATTGAAGGAACAGTGAAGAAGGCCAAGAGCTGGAGGAGAAYTGCTGGACAGATCTCTGGTTCGAAGGCCAAAGATTTCCAGGCAGGAGCCAGAAGGGCTCCACGAACGYAAATGAGTGGGTGGACAGAATAGATCAGCCATGTATTCAGAGGTCTCCAGATTCACTGACCCTCTTTAGCACCAGATGCTGCTTTTAATGCACATCTGGCTGGTGGAGGAGTATTTCTGTGTAAACAGGCTGCGAGATGGATCTAACATCCAGAGCTGGCTGCTGACTGCTCCTGGCTGCGGGCTGGGATCTTTTTGATCACGTCCCGCATGTTGTGCTGCAGTGGGATGAATCACTTCCTGCCCCTGCCCTTTGTGCTGGTGCTGCATCACGGCTGTTCTGCCGCGGGATGCTGCAGCCCCGGGCCGGGCCGGGCTGTCTGTGCTCTCCCGGCCCGTCCCGGCGCCTGCTCGCACGGAGAGGGGGCTGCTGTGCCTCTAAACTGCTGTGTCATCCTTGGTTATTAATGACCGAGAACCACATGACACGAAGTTCTGGGAAGCTCCAGCGGATTCCAGGAAGGGGTCAAGGAGTTCAATAAACAGTTTTAATAGAACTTGAATTGCAACCAAAAGGCTACACATTGACTTTTTTTTTTTTTTTAAATAAAAGCCTTTGTGAGTGTTGCTTGAATTTAGAAATCCTGTGAATGGCAGCAGAAGCACGCTGGGTTATCTTTTATTCCTGCTGATTTTTGTGTCACTGCATGTTCACAGTTGTCCTCCCTAAGGAAACCTGAGTGCACTCCCCATTTACGTTTTCCAGTTGCCTTTCCAGCTTGTTGGTAAAGTGCAGGGTTATCTGAATTTCAAGGGTCGTACTCCTGGTGGAAATTCAGAGGTGAGCAGAGAGATCCTGGAGTGCAGCAGTGTCTCAGGGGACTGTGGCACCTCGTGTGGGCAGGTAGAGGAGAGAGAACCTCCAGGTGAGTGCAGCAGCCCAGTGGGGTGCAGGTGATGGTTCAGGATGCCAGATCCATGTGAACACACATTGCTGAGGAGCCTTGGCAAGGGAAGGTGCCCCCAGCCCTGTGTGTCCGGGCACAGGACACGGAGCCACCTCTCAGTGTCCCCAGGTCGTTGGCACTAATTGGCTCTGTCCCCTGGCAGCAATCCAGCCAGCTGAGTGAGCTGGTGCTCTGTAAAAAAACCCACTTTTTCCGTGAATTGCCTTTGCTAAAGTAATTGCTTTTACATTATCTCCACCACACACTCGTTAAGACCAAGCTGTGGTTCTGTCTCCCTGAACATGCTTTCAATTAACGTTCCTGGCTGCACTTCTGTGTTTGCTGCTGCTGCCATCGAGCACTGGGAGTTGTCTAGCCCTCTGTAAGGTATAAACAGCCCAATTTCTTCCTTCATCAGCTTGTCTGTACCAGAAGAAATGGGAAACAGGAATTCACCTCCCTTTCAAAGTGATCGTAAAGCATCCATGATAGTAAATATTAATGAGCATTAATGAGCATTGCTATTTCACTGGTACTAATGACTATTGAGGCACAGAAATTAAGGGTCCAAGCCAACTTATTCTGATGTAAAATTGAGGTGCTTTTTGGCCTTACTAGAAAGTGACCATCTTGCTACTTGAAATAAATGGAAGAGCTACAAGCAGAGGCCGTGTGTGTCTCATACTCTACTGATCTGTCCACAGGACACAATCCTTAGTGCTGGCTTTTTTTGGCTGCAAACCACGGCTCTGAGGGAGGATGTTCAGCAGTTCTCACACTGAACAGACAGACCAGCATTGCCCCCCAGATAGAATGGGATGCACCAAGGCTCTGCACTGGGYCATTCCCCGGGTGCTGTGGCCACCTTTGGGGTAAAACTCAGCACAACACACAGAGCTACTCAGCACTCTTCAATGGAGGAAGTGAAAAACTACATCTGTCTGAAACAAACGGGGAATTTTAGGGAGGCAGAATGGAATTACCCAAGCTGGGATCTGACTTCAGTTAACYGGTGTCAACTCTTGCAAAAGCAACCTCAGATTTTTCAGTGATCACACTGGTCAGAAGTGCAGCCTGACCTCTTGTCCCGGGGATGGCATCCCAAACATCCTGGTACCTCCTACCGTGGGGAGGTGGGCTGGCTCACTGCTGGCTCACAGAAAACCCTGCTGCTGGTCTCTGGAGCTGCTTCCACAGCACTTGGAGCTTCTCAAAGCCTTCACCAAAAATGTGCCATCACTTGTGGCTGTTCCAGGGCTCCTCATTAGAAAAGCTTCCTGTCCGTGGCATTTGCAGTCTGTTGGTGCTGCTGGGCAATGGCCAGTCTGCAGGAGCTCTGTGCCATCCCTTTGGTCATTCCTGGTCTGGTGCACACGATCTGCAGAGGCTGCCCAAGTTCTGGGCACTGCAGGAACTTCACTTCATGTAGAAGCTGTGCACAGATATGCAAAAACTGCTTTTTCATGCCAGGAATGCCTAAAGCTGGGACTGGAAGGTGTGACTGTGGCATGTCCAGGGAGCTCTGARCTGCTTTGAGGAGGCAGAGGCAACAGGAGCACACAGACAGAGCCTTCAGCTTCCTGAGTCCCTGATTCTCTGCTTAGCAGTGAGGGCAGGGCTGCAGATCCCCTCGCACAAAAGCGCTTTGCTTTGCCCCAAAATATGAACCATCTGCAATGAAACTGTGCAGGTTCACAGTCAGCCACTCTCACAGGCTCGGAGGATTTCCATCCTCGCAGAAAACCCAGCACCAAAGGCAGCAGGACTGAGCCYTGCTGTGCTGTTCTGTGCCCCTCTGCCCCGTGGTGTCTGTCCTGGTGGGGATGAACTCCAGTGGTTTTTCCCGTTTGTTCCCAGTTGGGCATTCACTGTTCCCTCTCTCATCTGCTTTCTGTGCTACTGACCACAAGGCCACTGCTCCTGAAGCTTTTCCCTTCACAGAGGCATTCATAAAATCTCCATTTCTGTCTGACAACTACAGTGAAGCACAAAATGTTAACATAATTTAGACCTGTGTCTTTATATCAGATCTGGTGGAAAGCTGCCAGCTGCTTTGAAATGATACTGATGGATAAAGAGATACGTGTATGTAACATATGCAAACATAGCMCAGCGACATAAATCCCATTTCCTTGGGCAATCAGGTTAAAGATAAGAAATCTGGCAAGAAAGAGTCACCACAGAATGCTCTGCCAAAGATGAGGTTGGCATGAAAATGGAGGAGATGGCAAAGGAATATTCGACATTTCGCTGGATAACTATTTCTCCCAAAGTTTCAATCGAAATGTTTTGGCAGGAATTATTTSTTACAAAAGAAATAATATCAAATGAAACTTGATTTTCTATCACTAAAATTTCCATGGAAAGTTTTAAATCAAGCCCAGTTAGAAAGCCCAAGAAAGCTTCCAAGCAACAACAAAACCAGACAGACTGATCTCTTTTAGCTGGAAAACATAAGGATCAACAAAAACATGACATGTGGGAAAAATATACATAGACTGAGGTGAAAGTTCTTAGGAAGTGAGGATCACTCAGTAAATGGCTTTGCATTTGGGTGACAGTGAAAAAAAATTACCCTCAGAAGTTGTCCAAGCAACAGTGTCCTGTTTATATCTTGTGGTCTTATGAGTAACTGACTGGAAAAAAACAAGAATGAAAAGATAACAATTACAATAAAATTAAATTAAATAAGCCAGTGACTCATTAGAGAGCAGCAAAAACAAAAACAAGATCATTTAGGTCCCAATAACAACAAGAGAATTAAAAGGAAACACAAAAATGGCAGGACTGCTTTCCTTATATATACAATCCACCCCATGGGGATAGGAGAGGAGCAGAACCCATCGCACAGTCACTCAGTGGAGGGCAGAGAATACACAAAAACACGGACTGTGATGCTGCAGGACTTCAGCAGAGTTAATTTGAGAGTGACAAAGCCTTTTCTGAAGTGCCACAGAGGGACATTGCTCTCCACACATCCTGGCAAGGCTCCCCACGGGAACTGACAGCGGGATTTATCCGCAGGCTTGCTCCATAAATGACTCTTGTTAAGCAATATTGTCAGGCTTTAGAAAAGTCTTATCAGTGAAGACCCATCCATGATCTGCTTCATAATTCTGATAAAGGCTCAGGGCTAATCCCAGAGTAAGTGCAAGCCAAGGAACTCTTGGAATATTTAATTTGATATGACTCTGCCGGGCCAATTTGTGGAGTTCCTGTGCTCCCAAAGCACAGCAGTGTTTGGAGCTGTGCATCCAGGGCTGTTCACAGAAATCTCACATGGGACRAGTCCTGCATGGCTGCAGGGCTTTGAGTCAGCAAAACCCCTCAAAGATTTATTCTGAAGGAACAAATGTATTGTACAAAGGGGTACCTTGACTTTTCAATGCTATCCATTTACCAATGCCAGTAAGAAGCTGAAAAACTCAGGGTAGAATATCAAAATTCCCAAAGTGTGGGGTCATTTGTACTGGCTCACCTCTGAACAAATTTTATTTCTCTGCCTATTTTCACATATTCCAGCGTTCTCATTGATCTCTAAAGTATCCCTCCAGTGTCTGAAGTGGGATGGAGAGAGGAGCACAGGGGGTTTTGGGCTGGGCTGGAGTTATTTGTGACAGAGTTTACAGACCTTTACCTTTGCTGCAGCAGGAAGGCTGACCGGCTGCTTCTGCAGCTTCAGAAATTCTGAGTAAATACACCTTGTTTGGTTCTGCTTTAGCATTGCATCCAAAGAACAAAAAGCACTTTACAAACACGGACAGAGAGTGTTCATTCCACTAACAAGGTAAAGCAGTATCTTGGAGGAAAACAAGACACAAAGCAGCGATTTCCCCACATTCGCTCTGGAAGCCGCCGGGAGAGCAATAAATAGAATTTAATCTCCTGACCGCTTGTCCTGTGCTTCAGCCACGAGGCCGGGCTGCCTCTGCCAGCCCCGATTTCTGGGGTGTGCATTGTGGTGCCGCACAGACGGTCAATCCCGAGCGGGGTAAACAGGCCGGGCAGGGAACAGCTGCACATGCCTTTCCTCGCCCGTGCCGGCTCCGTCCCTGTCACATCTCCTCCCCTGCCCTGTCCCCGCTCGGCCGAGCTCTTCACAGCCGCTTCCCTGGAAGGCAGCGCGGCTTTTCACGGCTACTCCTTCAGTTCTTGAAAAGACGTGACTCAGGCCTTTAACCCTTTGGCTGCCGTGCTGGGGCTGCTGGTGGCTGCTCTGCGCTGGGGATGCTGTCCCTGCTGGTGGCTGCTCTGTGCTGGGGTTCCTGTCCCTGCTGGTGGCTGTTCCCTGCTGGGGATGCTGTCCCTGCTGTCCCTGCTGGTGGCTGCTCTGTGCTGGGGTTCCTGTCCCTGCTGGTGGCTGTTCCCTGCTTGGGATGCTGTCCCTGCTGTCCCTGCTGGGGTTGTTGTCCCTGCTGTCCCTGCTGGTAGCTGTTCCCTGCAGGGGATGCTGTCCCTGCTGGTGGCTGTTCTGTGCCAGGGTTATTGTCCCTGCTAGTGGCAGCTCCGTGCTGGGGTTGCTGTCCCTGCTGTCCCTGATGGGGCTCCTGTCCCTGCTGGTGGCTGTTCTGTGCTGTGTTTGCTGTCCCTGCTGTCCCTGCTGGGGTTCCTGTCCCTGCTGGTGGCTGTTCCCTGTGGGAGCTGCTGTCCCTTGCTGGGCAGGAATGTTCTCCTGGGCTGTCCCTGGCACTGGGAGCTGCAGCCCCAGGGTGACACTGAGCTGGTTTCAGGCTCCCCTGCCTGCACCAGGTACATTTCAAGGCTTGTAGGGCTGGACAAACACGTCCTTCACAATCTGCTGGGCTCTTTCACCATGGGAGATCTGCCTGGCTGAGACCACACAGGGCAAGGCCACTCTCAGTTTTTGGTTTGTACTCATGGGCCTTTCCCTAGGGAGGAAGTTGTCTCTTCAGGCAAAGAAGCTCCGTAAGGAACATTTTCTTGCCCCAACTTCTCCAGTCCTGCCTCACCAAAGATTGAGCTGACCCCTCTCCTGTGGCATTTGTGTTGGTGTTACAAATGTTTCCTGCTGACATGGAGTTCCAGTTTGCTACACACGTGCTCTGGTTTTGATGAAAGTGTGCTGAATTTATACTTCTGCTCTAAAATAGTAACTTACCAACTGGGCTTTGTGCTCTGAAATGTCACTGCCAGTGGCAGAACAGATGCTCACAACAAGCTGACAACCCAGATTTTCCACTGAGGAGTCATTCATGGGTGATGCTGTTGTAGCAGAATCTGACAGCTCTCCAACTCATAATTCACCTGTAACCACCACTTTGCTTTTCTTTAACTGCTGAAGATTGTGTCCCAGGTGGTTATAAAAATTTAGTTTTATTTCATCCTCAAAATGTGTTCAGTTTACTACCAGACAAATGTAGCAGAATCAATCCTTGTTGGGAGATTACAAAATAAAGGGTGATAAGAGAAGAAAAAAGAGTGAGGAGCCTGGAGTTATGAACAATGCAGAATTTTTCTTAGAGGTTATTGAAAATTCACTGGAAACCACCAGACCATAAAATCAGAAGCTGAATTCTCATCATCTTCCCTGACACACGGTCGGTTCACTATCAACTAGAAGGGATGGACTGAGCTCACTTTTTCCCACCTCTTCCCAAAATCCAGCAAACATCCAGAAGAAGTATCAGACTGAAGTGGCACCTGCCAGGCTGCAGAGCTGGGGAGCAGAGGGGAGGTTTGTGTAGCTTTGGTTCTGTGCCTGAGGTGTTTTGGTTTTCTGAAATTTTTTTTTAGGGAATTTTCTGTAAACAAGAGAAATGTTTTTATAACTGTACTTATGTTACTCGTTCTTTTTCCTAGGAGGGACCTCTTCTTGATGTCCCTCTGCTCTGACCAATGTGAGTGAAGAGGTTTTGCCTTTGTGTCACCGATCATATTGGTCTGTATAAAATAGTATAAAAAKGAAACACATCCCCAAAATAAAAGGGTCATTTTCAGCCTTCTGAATCTCGAAGTCTGTGTCGTTGTGGTGTAAAACAGCATCAGAGGTTCCTGGCAGGAGTGCTCACCTCCTGGTTCTGGTTCCCTCTGGGGAAACCACCCTGCAGCACCCTGAGCAGAACACGTCCCCACACAGGGAGCAGAGAGGKGCATGAACTCACCTGGATGGGGCAGAATGGCTGAGGAGAGAGGCACAGAGGGAGGCAGGATCTCCTCAGACACAGCAGCTGGAGGAGGATGACAACAGCAGCAGCTTCACGTTATCACAGAATGTTTATTATTCACCAGAGTTACACACTGCAAAGCTTTTGATGTGTCTGCTCAGCTCGGACCTGGAAGAGCTGCTGAGCCTYGAGTTCCAAGGTTAACCCAGCTGGATTCCCAGCCTGGCCAAAGCCTCTGCTTAACCCTGACATGTTTGAAACTCAAGCTATAAGGTGTCATAAACAGGGACCACTTGGTTTTAAATGCAGGCATAGAGGGTCATTTTATGACAAAATGGTCCAGCAGGATGTTCAAGCACCTCTGTCCATATAATCCTGGCTCTGCCAAATGAACTGCTGAGAAAATCAGTTTGACTACCAGAGAATCAGATGTGTTATATCCTGCAGAGATCAAAYCTGTTGTTTTAGTACCTCCCTGAAACTTGTAACGGGTTTGCACCACAGCAATGTCATCAGGCAGTAGGATTGGTGRGCAGTTGAGGTTCATTAAGCAAATTAAGCCACACTTGAGGAGTGTTCTGTGACAATGAATCAGTCTGGGCTTTCACCAACACACAAACGTTATGGAAAAAAGTGTTTCTAACTGGCATTTGTATTCCAGCAAAGACTCAGAGCAAGTGCCAGCGSTGCCATGTGGGTGTTCCAGGGGTGCCCAGTGAGCTGTGATTTGTTTCTCTGCAGCCCACGGGGAGCTGGAGTCACTTGCAACAGAACTAATTCTTGTTTTGTGCAAGGCAAAGCCGTGAGGGGAGAGGGGAGGGAGCAGCAGGCATACATCAAGCTCTCTTTAGGCAGCGAGCCTCTGCCAAGGGGAGATAAGGAGAAATGAATTAGCTACTCTGGAACCAGCTCTGCTCCTTCTTCTCAAATAACTTCGGCTCTGTGCCTGCTGAAAGCACATCCTTGCTTTGGATGCCTTGTTTCCGTTCCATGWCAGTTTTCTAGTGCTAAACAAATTTGCTGAGGCTCTGCTAATGTCCCTGCCAGAGGAGCTTCCATGGCCCTTATCTTTATTTACTCAGAAACATCACGACAGTGTATTTTAGCCCTCTTCGCCTTTCAAATTATTTTCAGCAACATTCCCCATCTATCCCAAAAGCTGCTTCCTGCACAGGGAAGCAGGAGGAAAATGCCAATGCAGCAGTGGGGTCCTGCACATGTGTTGCACAATGCTGGTGACAGGGGAGTGAGTGSCTGGCAGCCCTGGCCGTGGCTCAGCCATCTCAGCAGGCTGGGATGCCAGCAGCACCACAGAGCAGCACCCAGAGCAGCACCAAGCCTGCAAATGCCCCAATCCTGGCACTGAGAGGTCACTGCAGGCAGTTATTACAAGTTCTAGTTAAGGCTTTTCTTTTGTCCAATGCCAGAGCTCATTCCAACGAGAATGGAACAGAATCCCTATTTCAGCATACTTTTGATATGAACACAGATGTTAATCCAAGAACCTGTGAAAAAACTGGGAACACTTGCTTTAGTTTTATAAATGGATGTAATCCCACTGAAATTAATAATAGAGTTCATTCAAGCTGCAGAATTAAATGTACATTCTCTGCTCTTTTAAAATCAATACCATYATTTAGTACCATGTCTTCAGTAATAATTGGCTAAAACCCCTATCCTGTGCTTTTGACAGCAATCTCCTTGGCATGAATCTGTCCAGGATTTATCCCAGGAGTCAGGTTTGGCCGAAGCAGAGCCCCAGGCTGTGTGTGCCTGGGGCAAGGTGCTGCCTGTTCCCTGCAGCTCCCTGAGTGGGGCAGGGGTGCTGAGCAGTGCAAGCAGGGATGTTCCCAAGGCAGCTGCTCCGAGCTCAGGGAGCTTCGTTTGCCTCTGGCCCCMAAGGCTGAGCCTCAGTTGTGCTGCCAAGCCTTGGAGCTCTGGCCCCGTGGACAGACACACGCAGCTTCTCCCCATCGCTTCCATCAGAATGAAACTGTTCTGTGGTTTCTTGTTATAAACTCTTTACAGGAGTTAATTACTGCTGGCACGGAATTAACCACCAGTTGTAGAAGTGAAATTTGCTCAGCTCTGGATGCTGGCTGCACTCAGGTGTGGTGGGAGGAATGTGCTGCCCAGCCGTGGGTGCTGCCCACAAGGCAAGATCAGCCCCTCTGCCCTTCAGGCAGAACTTCAAAATCCTCYTTTTCAATAAGCAGGGGGTAAGTCCCAACGTCCTTGTCAGCATTTCCCCTGCAGACAAACCCCATTCTAGTGCTCAAGGCTGGGAGGAAACTGCAGCAGCCTGCAAAGGCTCTGGCACCTTTAGCTGGGTGTTCAATGTGCTCTGGCACCTTTAGCTGGGTGTTCAATGTGCTCTGTGTCCAGGGGCACACGTGGGGCAGGGAAAGGGAACAGAGGAGCAGGGAAAGGGAACAGAGGAGCAGGGAAAGGTTCCACTGCTCCAGAGGAATATGTGGCACACGTGGCTGCAGGGAAAGGATCCCTTCCAGGCTGGTTGCTGCTCAGTGCTGAGCAGGTGTTTTTGTACCATTCTGAATAGTTGCTCTGACTGTGAAAATGAAGGGGAAAAAAAAAAATCTGTTCCGTGGAGACCAAGCTGTGAGGTTTGCACTTTATTTATGGGAAAATAACTCAGCAGGGTCAATGGGGCATCGGTTTACAGGGTGCCCCAGCTCCACTGATGAGTAATCTGCTAATTAATAGCCCTGGAAATGCTGCCAGGACGCTGCCAGAGTGGTTGCAGCACACCAGCAGACCTCGCTCAGCTCCTGAGCAGACATTCCCAGCAGCAAACAGAGCTGTGGGATGAGCAGGATGGCCTCTTACTGCTCCTTCCAGTCTGTTCTGTAGGCTWAAAGATATTAGATCTTGTCTAGATATTAGATCTTCATTTTTGTGTTCCTGGCATCAGGTGTCTCAGTAGCTGAAAATCAGCCCTGACTTCTATCTAAGCAAGACCTCAGTGTTTTCAAAAAGAGTAACAAAAATGCAAATAATCTGACAGCTTCCTCAGGAATTCAACAAATAAATCTGCACRCTGTGTCTTTAAACCTAAGAAGTCTTTGTGCTGAAGCTGAGGTAGAAAAGCTGCCTGTTCATATAGAAAATAATGAGTTTATGCACTATGGTCTCCTGTTCTTGTATCTAAAAAGCAATGCTGATCCAAACTAAATCTGTCAATGAGACAGAGATACCTGAAGGATTAGTTTTATGGGATTCCAAGTTATATTGCCAACTCCCAGGAGGGTTGAATATTGGGAAAATCTGTTCTAAATCTGTAAATTAATTACAAAACCCACAGGCCCTTGTTCAGTATCTTCAGTGTAACATCCCCAGGGGGCATTGAGGATGTTGTCCTGAAGAAAGAACTCTGTTCATTGCTTTCTGTTCAAAAGTCACTCTTCATTTTCCATTCARTGTGCTCTTTCCTCGCCAGACCTGGCTGCTGGGGAAAGAGAACTCCAAACAGAGAAGAGCTGATGTCTGGGGTGCACAGGAATTGGCCCAGGTCCCTTGGGCAGGGCTTTGAGGAGAGGATCAGCCATCTCGGGGTGTGCAGGGGTGGAAATGTGCCCCTCAATGCCCCGTTTGCTGTTTGTGTGCAGGCACAGAGGAGCCAGCTCGTCCTTCAGACCATGACAGTGCTCAGTGTGGCAYCTTCTCCGTGTGCTTCCAGATCAGGAATGGAATTTTCCTGCTGTTCTTAGTGGGTGTGCACCCCAGGCATCCTCGACCGCTTCTTTCCTCTTTCGGTAGTGGACGTGGGTCCAAGTCCCTTATGACAAATTTTCATTTTTATCATCGCAGTGCTATCTTTTCCTTGCTTCTGTCACCTTCAGGAAACCTGTTACCCAACTCTGGGTGCTCTTTGAGGAAGCAAAGATTAAGAAATAGGCAGCAACAGGGGATGTGTGACAGTGCACTGAGAAACTGCATCTCTGAGGGACAGCAGGTTCCCTAAATGCCACCCAGGGCAGGGGACCACTGGATGCTTCCCTGTCTGTAGTTCCTTTCT
Source organism: Mixornis gularis (assembly GCA_003546035.1). NCBI lineage: Eukaryota > Metazoa > Chordata > Aves > Passeriformes > Timaliidae > Mixornis > Mixornis gularis. The sequence goes on along the minus strand of QVAJ01000166.1, from coordinate 180,914 downwards.
GGACTCTTTCTTCACTCCCTTGGTGTTTGTTCTCCTGCAACAGCAAGGAAATGAAGAAGAGGAAGGAAAGGAGGCAATGAGCACACATCTGAGGAGGGAGGGGGCAGATGAAGGTACCAGAGGTACCTTCCAGCTTGTGCAACTGTCCTGTGCTCAGCCAGCAGTGTCCCAACAGGGCACAGGGGCACTTTTCCTGTTAGACAAGAGCCTTGAGGAGGAAAGGAGAAGTGGGGCCCTGTGGGTTACAGGAAATCAGCCTGGACCAAGCAACGCCCTGTCCAGACAGCCCGGGCCCTGCCTGTGCCCTCAGCCAGCACCCTGCACGTCCCTATCAGTCCCAGAGCAATGCTGGGTGTTGTTCAGATAATGACGGGTGTCTTTGTCCCGAGTGAAGCAATCTGGAGACCCATTCCTGCCGTGTGACTTGCCCAGAGCCCCGGGGGCAATTCCACAGACCAGTTCTTCAGCCTCTACACACTGCTGGTTTTGCTAGAACAGAGTCTAACAAGGCAGGAACAGCTTCAGACCGAGGGGCAGAGGGGCCCAGCCCCTTCTCCTCGGGCCAGGGAGGCTGAGGGCAGCACTGCAAGGGTCCCACAGGGCCAGCAGCCCCTTCTCCCCGGCCAGAGGAATCCCTGCCATGCACAAACCCTCGAGCTGGGAGCTCTGCACGTTGTGCTGGACCCCGTGGGGATGAATCACCTCCTGCTGTGGACCTCAGAGCCAGATGAAAACCCCTCCCTTCTCTAGAGGCTCAAGCTGTTCACAGTTGGTTTGTGGTAAATGCTACAACCATACTTTTGAATGGCTAACCAGAGTTGCATTTTTTTTTTCCCCGAAATTACATGATTTTTGTGCACTGTGTCTGAGGTTTCCAAATGCCATGGCTATCAGGCCCAAAGGAAACAATCTATTTTTGCTGTTGCATCTGTTTAAAGTTTAAAACGGACCTGGAAACTCACCTGGAGAACTACTGTCAGGACAAAAGATGTCAWACCTTGTATTCTCAGTGTCTTCTTCAGTCTTTTTGTTATTTASTTGTGTTGGCTATAGTAATGCTTTGAAATTCTTGCTGTATGTAATTGTCAGTGGCAGAGCTGATGTTTCAGTTTCTGRGCCTGAAGAGCAGCCTGGTTTTTACAGAGTTTGGTGTGTTATGTCTGAGCTCCCCKCTCACTCTGCTGAAGGGCTGTGGTTTGAAATGAGCTCGTTTGCAGCTTAGGGTTCTAACAGGAGAGATCAGCATTGCAGGCTGCTGGAACACCAGCCAGCTTTACCTCCCTGCAAAGCCTGGAGGGCTCAGCTCCACCCTGGGAGTGCTCAGCACCTTGCTGACTTCAATCACTYCACGTGAACTGGGACTGGAGACAGCCCCCGACCCAGCTGGGCACACCTGGGCTGTTTGTATGGACCCTAAAGGTGTTGAAGAGTCCCAGTGCTCACCTGAACCCAGCAGTGCACAGACATGAGCGCCAGGGCTGGCCCTGACCAGCAGGTTCAGTGAGTGTGGGGCTTGTTTTGCGCTCAGGAGGATTTGGGGGTTTGAGATGTGTCAGCCCCAACAGTGCCATTCCACTGAGTCAAAGGCCCCAGCTGAGTGGGTGGATTTTTACAGAAGGCCTGGCTGATTTTTAGACCATTAGTAATGTAGCTGAGGAAGATAAGGTAATGAACAGTGTGATCCAGTCCCATGCTGCAGAGTGCAGGGAGTTCAGCTGCAGGAGTTAAGAAAGAATCCTTTTCCCCATCGCTGCCATTGCACAAGAGCAGAGGTGCCTGAGCAAGGGGACAGCAGCAGGAGCTGGGTGTTGGACATGCTGTGGTTTRTTGAGGACCAGAATGGAAAATATATTTCTTCTTACACACCAGAAGTGGGATCTGTGTAAGATCTCTGGGATCTGTGGCTCTGGACAGGCAGCCTTGCCCTTCAGTTCCTAAATGGCCAACAAGGAGAGGAGCTGCAGCCTGGGCACTGCCTTGTAAGGGCTTTATTGGAGTTCATTCCCATTTCTCAGGGCAATATTGTCCATGGGACTACACCACAGTGGTGTGAAACACTTTCAGTGTCTGTGAGCACTTCACATAGGGACAAAAGACCATGAAGAAAGGGATTGTTTAATACTGGGATGGGTCAATTGCAAGGCTTAAAATACACGACTCTTTCCCCAGTGTAGTTTAGATGGATCAGTGTCATCTCTCAAAAGAAGTGATCTGAATTTCTCTGTGATTGTGAAGCTGCCAGAAAAGTACAAAAAATTGCCTTTACTTTCTATACAAATCTCAGTAGTTCTCTTCTTAATGTGTGCATCTGTGACTGAAGGTAAAAATGATCATGCAGATGTTCCCAGCCAAGAAAATGGTGTAAAATCAGCTCTAATTTCACCTTCCAACAACAAGGAAAGTGTAGAAATGCTGAGTGACAGAGTGCACATAACTCTCCCTACATCAAATATTTTATTAAAGGCTCCMCTGGGGCACTAATTTATTTTAATTTTTGCATGCAGTTCTGTGCAGATCCCAGATCCTCCACTGTCTTTGGCCCCACCAAACACATCAGGTAGTGCACTCCATACACAGCACACACACGTSGTTAGAGGCCTGGATATTCTGTTACAGGACGTTTTTCCTTGGAGTGAGATTACAGCACAGCGCGGGTAATTAACCGGCCATCTCTATACAAATTAGAAGGGTTGGTGCATACCTTATTTTGGGAGCACAATTACAGTAATTTCGGTGCCTGCTGACTGCATAACAGCGGCTCAGGACCCGGGGCCGGTGTGGGGATGTGTGAGCGCTGCTTGCACATGCAAATGTCAGCCTTACTCACCTCCTGCCTTTGAAGTGCCACCGCTGCACAATCCCCGGGGAAATGTGCCTGCACTCCGAGCCTCCCAAACTTTCAAATGGTTTGGGAAACAATACCTGAAAATTAACACTCTTCTCCCCATTTCCTGCTGAGCATCACCACATCTGAGCAATGCACAACACACGGGTGAATAGATTTCCTTTTTCTTGGTGCCAGGTGGTGCTGGAGCTGCCCTGGGAGCCACGGCAGGCACAGCCTGCCCCCAGAGCAGTTTATTTCTGCCTTGTTCATCCCAGCCGCTGTGCGGGCTGCAGGGGACAGCGCCTGCTCCCAGCCCGGGCACCCGGCACATGCCGTGAGCAGCCCTGGAAATGTTYTAACCCCGTCAGGCTGGGTCTGAGCGAATTCGGGGTTTAACAGCTCCCCGTGCCACTTCCCCTGTGCTGAGGAGAATTCTTACGGTGTTTTCCCCTCCTGAGCAGGCTCCAAGCCGGAGCTGGTGTCCGGGAGCAGCGACAGGAGCAGGGAGAGGGGCAGGGAGAGGGGCAGGGAGAGGGGCAGGGAAGGGAGCAGGGAGAGGAGCATAGAAGGGAGCAGGGAGAAAGGCAGGGAAGGGAGCAGGGAGAGGCGCAGGGAGACGAGCAGGCAGCCTTGACTGAGGGCTGGTTTGTGCGGCAAGCAGGGGCAGCACAGGATTTAACACCCCACCTCTGTCCCAAAATCTGATCTCAAAATCAGCTGGGAACGCAATGAGATTCCCAGTGAGTGCTCACAATGTAGGTCAGTTGAATGTAAAAGTGAAAGCAGATGCACCATGAGAATCCCACGTCTGCGGAGGGAGGGGATGTCAGGCTGGAAGTGYAAAAAACCCCAGAACTCATGTGTGACTCGTGTTTTCCGGTGACACGCGCTGTCATCCTGCCCGGATGGGAAGCGGCAGAATCCAAGTGCGAGCGTGGATGTGAGAGCGCAGCCTCCAGGAGGGGCGAGCCGCGAGTGTTGGTGTGCGCACACATCCTCCGACATCCCTCCGACACCCCCTGACATCCCCCAATCCCTCCGCACCCCCTTGGCCCCACTCCCTGCACCCCAGCGCCTCCCGTCCCTTGTTCCTCACACCCCTCCTCCCCCCGACATCCCCCCGACATCCCCCGGCTCCCCCCGCCCCGCTCCGCGCCCCCCTCGCCCCGCACACAGCGCGGACCCGGCCGTGCCACCATCGTGCTCTTTTATTGTCGCTGCGGGGCCGTGCAGGGACCACGCGGGACCCCCCCGACAGCGCTGGGGAGGGGACAGGGTGGGGGCCCCCCTGACAGCGGGACGCCCCCGGGCCGGGTTCTGGGGGTCCCCGGTCCTCCTGAGGGGGGTCCCGCGCTGGCCCTGGGTCCCCTGGGGGGACCTGGAGAGATGGGGAGGATTTTGGGGGACACGAGGGGCTGGGCGGGGCGGTCACCACGAGGAGTCGTCATCGTACCTGAGGGAAGAGCTGGTGTGAGAAAAGGGGGAACGAGACCCCCGAACCCCCCAAACAGCTTCGGGACCCCCACCCCGGGGTGTGGGCGACAGTGCAGCGCCTGCCCCTGCCCGAGGGGCGATGGGGACAGGGACGGGGRCAGCGACAGGGACACTCACCGTGACCTGTCACCGCCGGCCCCCAGGAGCAGCTCCGTCACCGCGGCGCGTTTCCCGTACCTGCGGGACACGGGCACGCGCGTGAGCAGCGGGGACCCCGCGGGTGCGCGCACGGAGGTGCAGAGGGGACCCTCTGAGCCCAGGGGCGAGCACGGGGACAGGGACGGGCGGGACAAGGCGGGGGGACGCGTGTCCGCCCCGCTGGCGCTCACCTCTGCCGAGTGACCAGGTTGATGTAGTGGCGGAGGGCCGAGAAGTACCGGGCCATCTCCTCGGGGGACGCGTCGTCCCCGGGGCTCTCGGGTTTGGGGGGGTACGCGGCCGCCAGGCACAGCAGGGCACAGAGGGACACGGCCACCAGCGCGCGCCACGGCCGCGGGGACGTCACCGTCACCATCTGCGGGGCGAGGGGCGGCTGTGGATACGGGTGGGGGGCACCCCCCCATCGTCCCCGGGTGCTCGCAGCACCCTCGGGACCCCCAACCCAGCTCGGCCCCCCACCAAACCCCAGGACCCCGTTCCCTGGGGGAATGTCACACCCTCACAGCTCCTCAAGGGTTTGTTTCATCCCCCACCCGGGACCCCAGCCCCACTCGAGGGACATCTNGACATCCTCCTACATCACCTCGGAGTTCCTCCGGGATCACACCCCGCCGCTGTCACCCCACCGATGTCACCCTACCGCTGTCACCCCGCCGGGAGCTGCGATGGCCGCGGGTGTCCCGGCGGGCCCGGAGGAGCCGGTGCGGTGCCCGGTGACCGCTCGGTGACTGCGGGGACACGAGCGCTCCCGGCCCGGCCGCTGCCGCTTCCCCGGAGCTGCGGGAAATGCCCGAGCCCGGCCCCGCCGCCCCGAACTGCCCCGGGAGCTGCCAGGGCCCGGGAGGGGCCCGCGGGCACCGTGGGGGTTTTCTCCCTGTGCCTCGGAAATGATTTGTTCACGCAGTCATTAATTTATGTTTAATCTATGTGTGAATTTTAAACGGATSGCTGTGGCACGGATGCTCTTGAGGGATGCCAGCATTGCAATGCAAATTAATTTTTCTTACTTCCAAAGTGGATTCCAAATTTGCATCCACGCAGGGAGTTAATTAGGAGGCGCTTTTGCTCTGAAAAAAAAAAAAAGGTCTTGAAACCCACATTTCTATGGGTGTCCCAAGGGCACCCCAGCAAGATGGGGCTGAGATATTTGAAACGTGTCACCTGCCTCAGTCAGTGCTTTAGAAAGTCACAACACCCTGAGCATAAATCACTGAGATCAATCACCCGATTTTTAAATTTCTTCTAGACAGCATAATATGTTATTAAAAGTTCCCCAGGGATTATTAAAAGGAATTATTTCTCCAGTAATGGAGATGTAGATGTGTTGCTGTGGGGTAAGGTGAGGTCAGGTGTGTTCACAGCATCTCTGCTGTGGTTTGCCTCGTGCTCTGCCTTTTACCCTGTGCTAAGTGAGAAGCTCCCCCAGGATAAAGAGGAAGTACGTCCCAAACTTGAAGCACCTTGGTAAGCACTGGAGCAAAACAGTAATATTTTTATTTCTCCTTAATGACTGGAGAGTATTTTTAATTCTCACATCTAATGCACGAGTGCTGTCAAAATCTGACTAGAGCAGTGTCCTGTGACAATGAGCTCCTCCGTTTGACCAAAAAAGATCTGTCAGAGGAGGAGATGGATGGAGAGTTCAAACTGCAGTGCTGAGGGAGGTCAGCCTGTGAGTGATGATCCGCCACTGGCCTCAGATCAGGAGCTGTTTGCACAACTTTGGCTCGGGACAAACCCGGGCTGAGGATGACAGATGATGCCGTGTGAGCTCTCCCCGTTGGCTCATTCCAGTCTGATCCGGATCATCTGCACCCCAAGGTCATGGGCACCCCAGGGCTGGCCATGGGCAAGGGTGACAGACTCGGTGGCCTCCCTCCCCTCGCTCTGAGGGATGACAAAAGGCAGGGTAAACAAATGAGAGGAGTTCTCTGCCACTCAGGGCCCCTCTGCTGTTCCAGCAGCTGGGAAGGGCAGGGTGAGAGCCTGGTGAGTAACACAGGCCACTGCTGCTCCTTCTCAGAAGGCACCACCCAGCTATGGCCCTGGTGGGCATGTGATTGCTGTATGCACGGATGAGAGCAGGATCACACTCTGCTCAGGATTTAGCCACTTCCTAAATTTGTGGTTTGGTGAGCAGAATAGAATCTTGTGTTTGATGGCCTCAGAAAGTGACTAAAATTAGAAAGAGAGGTGGATGTGTTTTTCAACTTTCTTGGACTGAGTGTCTTGGCTGGCATTTCCCCATTGCCCCCTTTCCTTGCCCTGTGAATTAGGTGTGTTTGATCTATGGCTGGTGTTTCCTCATCCTCCTTCCCTGCCCCGTGAATTAGGTCTGTCTGATCCATAGAGGGCCTCTCTCCTTGGACGATGGTATCAGGCTTCACTAGATCTTCCTTGTCCTTCCCTCTCTCTTCTCTTTGGTTTGAGATTCAAACAAAAACAGACACTGAAGTCTCACAAACCCAGATAACCCAATTTTCATCATTAATCCTCCCTCCTTTCTGCCTGGCCTTCTCTGGAAACCATCACATGGTAGAACCATGGTCATGGGGGAACTGTCTCAAGGGTTCTGGTAAAGTACCCACCCCTCTTCCCTGTGGTCAGGCTTGGGCTACTCCTCTTTGCTATATTTTCACTGCAAAAAAAAAAAAAAAACAACCGAAAAAGGAAACCATTAGGTCAGCAGCCCCAAAAATCAGGGAAGGAAAAGGCTGCTCAGCCAGGGCAGGGCCCYGCAGGGAAAGAAAAGGAGAAGGAAGAGCCCCTGCACCCAGGCTGTGACTGGGGGAACGCTGCCAYGGGGGCATCTGGGTGTCTTGGCTGGTGCCTTTCAGTGGGTGGGGAAGTTCAGGGTGAGGGGGCTCCCTGGTGTCTGTCCACACTCCCAAGTTGGGAAGGGTCTGGTGAATAATTTTTTCCTGGTGCTCACATCCTGTCCTTTGCTCAGCGCTGACTGGAGGGGAGCCACAGCCTCCCTCCTTTTTCCTCTTTCCCMTTTACTCACCATCTCAGTGTGGCAGCACTGGTGAGTGTGATCTGCTCCTAATGCTCRTGTCTGGGACCTGTTACAGTTCAGCTGTTCCCTTCAGATCCCCCATGGCATTATCTCCTTCTGGGACTCAGGCAAAGCCTYCTCTGTGACCCCCTGCCAGGATCCCCTCCTCCCCAGGGTGCTGATGTATTTGGGACTGAAGATCTCACCCCACATCTGCAGCCAGGCCCTCTCCAGACCTCAGCCCGAGCACCAAAAGATCCTTGAGGGGAGAGTTTTCATTCTTCACCCCTATCATTGTCCACCTGGGTTTAATCCCTCTGCTCTCCCCATAGACCTCTACCATCCATTTTGTGTGGAAGGGCCCAGTTAATCCAGAACTTCAGCTCTGCTCACTTCTGTTTCTATTTCAGTCAGAACCCACCGGACTCTGAGGTTAAATCCCTYGGAGAAAGGAGATCATTTTAGTCAGTCTTTCTAAACCTCTGAAATTTGTGCTCATGACAGGACCCAGAAGGGAAGAAAGTTTCACRTGGATGGGGCCTTTGCTGAAAGAACGTAACCCATCTCTTACCTTTGTCACCTCATATTTTGGRGAGCTGCAGTTCGGAAGCAAACAACAGCACTATAAATAAATATGTTTTGCCCTCATCTCCACRCTGTTGGTATAAAAGGATGGCTGAGTGGGTGGACTGACTCTTGTGTGTTCCTTTTTCTTTCGGTTCTTTTTTTGTTTAACTCAAGAATATCTCCTTGTCATGTTCACGAGGCCTGACCCCACCCGAGGCCTTTCCACTTCTTTCTTTGTCCTCAAGCAGGACCATTCTCCCCCCCTTCCAGGCAGCCTTGGCTTCAGGCATTAAGATGCAGAGTCAGGGGTTGCTGGTCTGATTTATCAGTTCTGGAGCACCAGTACAAGTCTCCCCCATCCTCCTCCCTCCTGCCTTATCAGAAACCCAGCCCCAGACCCGTGAGGGCCACCTGCCAACACATAACTCTGCTCTGCCATGGATGMAACTCTCGATATTGCCTTTTTTAACTTGTTTTTCAGGTACTTCCTACCCTTTGGACACTGTCATTTTTCAGACTGTCATTTACAATTGTCATTTCTCAGACCGTCATCTACAAAGTTCATCGGGTCCCAACCACAGCCTCTGAACTGAAAAAACTTAATATGCCTCATTTTTGTGGGCTGGAGTAAAACAGAGCAGAGATTTCCAAAGTGCTGAATGTTTTCTGTCCTAGAGAATTCCTCTAGAATCTCCTACACATGTACAAAATTCTGCTTCCAAAGTTTGGGCACACAATTGTTCCCCTTCCAGCATGAGTAGTTCAGCTRGGGTGTCCCAGTACCTTCATGAGCTCCAAGACACTCTGGTGTGGCTGCACAGCCTGAGGTGGGCCAGGGCTATTGTTGGAATTCTTGGCTCTTTCTTGCTCCAAAGTCAGGGAGAATAAAACTCAGGAGATGTTGTTTTTGAAGTCTCACTCTGAAATTTATTATCCTTATCTATTACAAGCCCATGAGATGTGAGCTCTTYTTAACAAGTGGAGAAAGTGACCCAAAATGGTGTCTATTTAAGGCTATTGAAGTCTCAATTATCCAATAAAGGGTTGATAGTTATATTATTTGTGTTTCTAATCTAATTATGATCACCTGAAACCCACAATGGGGACTTCTTTMATTTAATCACAGAAAACCACCCAGATTCGTGAAGAAGAAGGAAGAAGAATGACAAAGACAACACCCAAAATCCTTCATCTTGACTCCTATGTATTATTATACAYTAAAACCCTAAATTCCAAGTTTCTAGGGCTCCAACAGGTTATCAGAGTTGGGGAAACAAATGGATYTTGTAAAGGACATAAAATGTTATGTCTCCCAACAGAATCAACCTGTAGGAAATAGAAAAACCCCTTGATGTGGAACATCATGTCTGCCCATAATGAGAATGGTGGCAGCCTTTTAGCACAACACCGAGCTCTGTAATTAGCATGTGCCCTTCTGGAAGGAATGAAGACAAGCCCTGCTGGGGCAAAGTGCCAGGCCTGGCCTTGCCCAGCTCCATCCCCAGCTCCCATGCCCTGACACTGAGCTCGCTGGATGTGTGGGTGGTGCAGCACATCCCTGCAYGATGTTCAGGGGCAGAATGGGGATTCTGAGTTCCTCTGAGGCAGAGGGGCCTAAATTAGAGCAAGGAGGGAAGAATCCCTGGGTGCTGATGTGCAGGGCAATGCCAGCTCCAGTCCTGCTTGCAGGAACCTTGCAGAGTCCAGTCCCTCATCCTTTTTTCCCAGAGAAAACAGTGGGGTGTGTTTGGCCACTGAGATCACTGCCTGCCTTGGGGATCAGGCCCAGCAGAAAGGACACAAGGTCTCCTGTCAGGCAGAACATGGAGCCTTGCAGTGAGGTAGGAGATAATCCCACAGAAATGTGGAAGGCTCTGAACAGCCAGCTAGAGCAGAGCAGYGAGAGCTGATCAAAGAGAACAAACTCCAGCATTTGAGCTGGTTTTGTAATTGTAGGGTTCTGTTAACAAGCAGATCTCGCTGGAAGGGCTGCTTGTGCAGATGTTACACATCTGCACACATCAGGCCCCTGGAAAGTGTCCTGGTGATAGTTCATTCCAGAAGTGTCCTTGGTTTCCTCGCTTTTCCCTTGACTGGATAAAGGAAGGAATCTTTTCCCAGGGTCATGTTTGGTGGAAGTGTTTCCTGGTTCAGATCAAGTGGACCAGGGGAGACCAGAGTTCAGTTCTCCTGGTGAAGATGAGCTCCACAGCCTGGTCACAAGGGCCACTGATGGGGCAGAAGGACAGTGCAAAGCCCCATGGCCTTGCTGTTCACCAGGACAATGCAAAACCCCATGGCTTTGCTGTTCACCAGGACAATGCAAAGCCCCATGGCTTTGCTGTTCACCTTGGTTTTGATGAGTGTGTTCTGTGGTTTCTAAGGTCCCTGGGCTAGAAAAACACGGAGGTTTGGATGGGAATCTCCTGAACAGCCCCAAAGGGATATGGTCCATGACAGACCTCTTGCTCAGCTCCAAAATTCAGGGAAACCTGAACTTTATACAAGGCAGAAGAAATTTATCCCCCAACATGTTCTTCTCCAGCAAACTCTGCTTCCCACCCCCCACGAGCAGTGGAATGATCTTTTATGAAATGCAGACTTCATGGGTATCTTGGTTATTGATTGTTCAAGGGGAAGTTTTGTCAGGATGTTCCTCCATGAGCTTGGGATGTGGGGAAAACAGTGACAGCCAGGCCAGCTAATGAATGATTTAATGTCAGACACTGTGGGTTAAATTTACACACYTGCACTTAGTCCAAACAGCTGTAAGTGCTTTAGGAAAGGTGATATTCCCCCATTTTGTGGAAAAAGAAACTGAGGCACAGTGCAGCTCAGTTATTTGTCCACAATCACTTGCTGCTGGGAATAGAAAACACTGTTCAGGCTCACRTGAGAATCATTAGATAATATTTATTATTAAGGAAATTCATTCTTGATTAGAATAGTACTGAATTTTGAGGTCTTAGGAACAGATAAACTCTCTAAGTTGGGCAGGGAAATTCTTGATTCTCCCTCCAGCTCTCTGCAGTGTGTAATGTTTTGTTAAAACACAGCAAGAGCGTTAACTGGAACATCATTCTGTCTTTCCCTCCTTTTTCCCTGTGTTTTAAATTCCATAGCTCTGGTGTTATTTGCCTGAACCGATGCCTTGAACCGGAGCTGCCGTGGCTCTCGGTGCTCAGTGGTTTGTTGGTGGTTTTTGGTGATTTCCCGGAGCCGCGTTTGGGGCCGGGCGGGGCTGCGCTCGGGGCCGGGGATGCGCCCGGAGCCGCGGGTTCCTGAGCCCGGCAAAGCCCCGCCGGAATCAGCTCGGCCCCGAGAGCCGGCCCGTGGCTGCGGTGATCCCGGGCTGCGCTTTCAGCTTCTGCCTTGTTGGTTTTGTTTGCCGGGAGATGAGCACTTTGTCCCCAGTGCGAGCTGGCCGCTCCCAAAGCCGACCGCGCTCCGAGGGCTGATGGCACCACACGCCCTGGAAAACCTCTGACACCAACAGGATTTGGGAAAGAAAGGCTCGGGAGGCAATTTCCGGCAGTTTGGGGGTGGGTTTGTGCCATTCATGTGTGTATGCACTCGGGCACATTGGGGGATTCCTGGGGCTGTCCTGGGCCAGGCCAGGAGCTGGACTTCGCTGTTCCTTGGGGGTCCCTTCCAGCTCAGCATGTTCCATGGTTCTGTGTGTGTCCCAGGGAATGTGACTCCAAAGACATCCTGACTGCATCCCTACCTGCACAGCAGCTGCTCTGCGGGGTGTTTTCAATCTGTCTGCCACCACTGCTACACTAGAAATGTAGGGAATCCTAAAACCACCACAAAGTAGGACACAAATTACCGTGGCTTGGTGGGATTCATTTTGGGGTTTGGATATTTTTGGAGGGGTTTGCCTTAAAACGATTATCCTTCAATATTTAACATTTCTCCTGTTTTGCTGGCTCCCAGCCAAGCCCTCTTTGCTCTGCAGGTACAGAGAGCAGAGTGGGGYTGGCAGCCTGCTCTGCTCCCTGGGAGGGTGTTCCTGTCACCCCCTCTGCAACCGGGACTTTCATCTCCCCAGACACCAACCTATGGCASCAGACCATCCTTGAAATGTCACATGAGATTCTGGGAAGGCTCTCCCTGGCCCCAGAACACTTCCAGAGCTGTTTATCTAAGCTCTCTCATGGTACGCCAGCACCAGGTGTTCCGTGTGCCTGAGGCCCCACGAGTTCTGGAAGGGTTCCTCGGTTTTTGTTTGTTCAGAGTTATCCTGGTCTGCACAGTGGGTTCAGGGAGCCTCTCCCAGTGCTCTCTGCACATCGTGAGGGAGGGAATCTTTCCGTGCTTCCCCACAGTGACCCATGGTGGGATTGCTGACCACACTCAGTGTCCACCCCCAGCCCAGACCTGCAGTGGGAGTGGGACAGGGGTGTGCAATGCCTCGTTCAGCTCTGTCTGCCCTGATCCTCCCAAACGCCTCCTGTGGSCATTTCTTGCTTCTGTGCAGCCCGTTCCTTCTCAGGCACGTGGCTGTGCATTTCTAAACATGTTTGTTTTTGTTAGCAGCAGCCACCAAGTTGTGCTTATTCCTGTGAAAACTGGGTGAAATTCCATGGCCTCGTGTTTTGCAGAAGGACAAACAAGGTCTCCCTCACATGCAGGAAACTATAAATAGAAACCGTACAAAAAAATCAGCAGAGGATGACTGGAGGAGAGGYGATCCTATGAAACTGCCCAATTTATGTGCCCAGTTTGGGAACTAAAGGTAAGGTTCCCCACGTGGAGAGAGAGAAATTTCTTTTGAATTGCCCTCTGGAAGATAATTCCTCGACTCTTTCCCTAAGTGCTGGAAGGGTCTGGATCAGTGCACACAGGATCAAACCATCAGCACTCAGCTCCAAAGGAAACAGATCCCAAAGGAATCAGCTCCCAAAGGAATCAGCTCCCAAAGGAATCAGCTCCCAAAGGAATCAGCTCCCAAAGGAATCAGCTCCCAGGCACTGTCCTGCTCATGCAGTTCTCAGGCCAAATCGTACCAGGGAGAAACCAGCAGAAGGATGAGGCCAGGAAGAACAAATTACACCTCTTCGGGTACCACATCATCACCCTCATTTTGGTCCTTTGGAAGGACAATTATCTGTTTAATTGCTTTGTCATCACGAGCTGCTCTGTGACACCCGGGCTGGGGGTGGTTTTGGTGGGAGTGCCCCGCGTGTTCCCCTGTGTTTACACACAACCTGCCCTGTGCATTTCAGAGATTACTCTCCCTTTCCAAACAGAGAGCAGTGACTGCACCGAGCCCCAGCACTGTTTAACAGCGGCCTGTGACTCTGTGGTTTGTTTTCTTGTTTTGTTTGTAAAGGTCAGAGACGTAATGATTTTTTTTTTTTTTTTTGAGGTAAAAGTTGCACTCAGATCTTTAACTGGGCTGAGCTGGAGGGGAAGTGAAAAAGTGAGTCTTGGTCAAAACCATGAGATTTTTTTGGTGATTTCTCTCATCAAATACGTGCCTGAAATGGAAGTTGGTTGTGTCTCCCTGAGGCCACATTACCTTCCATAGTGCCCCATTCTGCCTAAAGAGAACCCCCAGAGTGTGGGTTTAAATCTAATAAAAACTCCTGGTCCTGGTAGGATTTTCCAGGCTTGCCAGATTGCTGTGAGCTGTAGCCAGGCACGTTTCCAGCACCAGACCCCTGCCTTGTGTGGGCTGTGAGTGGGCCAGGCAGAGGTTTGGGGGTGACTCTGTTTTCCACGGGGATTTTCACTGCAGCACCTCGCTCAGGCACTGGCAAAGTGACAGAGGGAAGAAACTGCTCACGACCAACAAATGCTCCCCACTTCTCTGGGGTGAAGGAGACCTGCAGTGGATCATTCTGAGCTGGTTTTCGAGGCAATAGCCAGTGTGGAGTTTTTAGTGAGGGATTGCTCGTTGCAGACAAGCGAGTCTAAGTGCCAGTGATGTTTTCTGTGGGGTCTGATACTTGTGTGGGGTCTGGGCTGTAGGATTGTTTGCTTGGGAACACCACAGACATTGTACATAAACACTGCTACAAAAAGGCTTAAGAACTAAACCCCCACTTTTTACAACTTTCTGCTTGCTCAGTAATAGCTAAATGATGGAGACACACATTCAGAGTACAATTGTTGTTGGACATTCTTCTGAATATGTCAGATTTTTAAAATAGAAATATTGARAGGTGAAGAAATGGTGTCAGTGAATGGTTTGTATTGGAAAAAAAAACAACTAAGATGTGTTTTTGAAACAAAACTTTTAATTTACCCATCCCATTTTTTTTAGTCCATCCTTATTTTCTTTTTTAAATTTCAAAGTAGGTACCAGAAAAGCTTCTGAAATCTCAAAAATATTCACAGGAAAGGAAAAGCATTTCCTGTTGATCTCAGCTTGGATGCTTGGGGGAGTACGACATTTTCTCCAAAACTGACAGAAACCAGGTAGGATTTTCACTGCCTGCCAGGCAGGTTTGAAAACCTGCTGGATTTCCTTCCAGCTCACCCTCCCAGCTGCCAGGGATCCTGACAGAGGGAGCTGCGAGCCACAGACCCAGCCAAGGCTCTGGGCTGTCCCCTGTCCTCTCCTGGAGGGCTCACAGGGGCAGCTGCTCCTCTCTGGGCAGCCCCTCTCGGGTGTCCCAAACCCTGCTGGGCTCT
>QVAJ01000166.1:109571-121591 GCA_003546035.1 Mixornis gularis | reverse complement strand
CTGGGGCCGTGTGTGGGGCTGGGGCCGTGTGTGGGGCTGGGGCCGGAGCCTCCCGCAGCCTCCCGGCCCGGGCTCCCTTTGTCCCGAGGTGTCTGCCCCGGAGCCCGGCACAGCCAGGGCTGCCGGCCCGGCCAGGCTGCTCCAACCTTCAGAGGGGATTTATTCTGCAAATTGTACAAAACTAGGGGACCTAACCGAACCCTCTGATTGGATACCCTGAACTCTGGGAAGGTGTTTTGACGGCTATGGAATGTGTGATACAGGAATCCCAAAGACAAGGGCCAACAGGACAGGGCAAGGTGAAAACCAGGAGTCTTTCAGTCTTGAAAGACTTAAAAACTCAGTCTTTCTGAATTTTTAATTAGCTAGAAATTTTTATTGGAATTTATTATTAATAATTTTTATTACATGAATAATTTCCATAGTAAATATATATATATATTAGGGGGGAAATTTATAATAAGTGAGGGTTAGATTTGGCACCACTTTGTGAAATCGTGGCACCCAGTTGGAAGGTTTGGAATTAAATATGTCCCTGTCATAAATGCAAATCCGTTATCTTAGGCAAGTGTTAACCCACTTATCCTCATTTTGAATTCCAGCCCTAGAGTTTCCCACATCCAGGCAGATCTATCCACCAACAAATCCAGGAGGGGAGAAAGGCCTTGTATTCAAAATAAAACATTTGAACCACTGAGCAGGTGGGGAAATGATCACAAAAGGCAAGTTGGTTTCCAGTAGAGTTTCCAGTTTCCAGTAGATCACACGCAGCATATTTGGGGAATGAGGGCCCTGCCAGCCCTGGGAGCTGCAGTGCCTGAGCAGCACCATTTTTATCTGGCAGAGGAGCAGGATGATTTTTATTTGACACGGGAGCAGCATGATTTTTATCTGACAGAGGAGCAGGATGATTTTTATTTGACAGAGGAGCAATAATTAGTACAGAAAGATGCATGAATTTTCTCACATTTTCCAAGGGTCACCAATGGAAGGCAGTGGGAAAAGTGGCAAAGCAGCACCACAGTGTCAGAACTGCACTGGGTTACACGTGCTTTGGGCAGATAACAGAGTGATAATTGAAGAACTGCTTTCAAAACTATAATTGTATTTTTAAATATATATATTTTTTTAGCTGCTACATATGGTTTGTTTTGCAGAACTAAGCACCAGTGAGTTCAAACACTTTATAAACCAGTATATAAACCAGCTTGGGAAAGGGGATGGCAGTGCCAAGGATTTACAGACCGATTCCTACAGAGGAAAAACCTCTGTTATTTTAGTAGCAATAAGAAAGAGATGTAGAAATTAAGCAACGTAATACATCCTTTGAAAAGAAAGACAAAAGCAAAAAGCCCAAATGAAATGCTACTTACAAATTTCTGTAAAACTGAGAACAGCTCTCTGGTGCCTGCAGCTCTCTGCATGGTTTGCCTCCCACGAGCTGTCCCGAGTGATTTTGGGAAGAGAAGCTCGGGAAGTCCTGTCCCAGGCCAACCGAGACATTCCAAGTCCTGCTCTCAGCCAGCAGAATCTTATTTGTCATGGGAAACTAAATCAATATTTGGAGCTGAGACACTGTTTGGACAGGGATTTTCCAATCCCCCCCACTGCAATTAGAAAAGGTATTTGGAATCTGTTGTCTACTTAAGTGCTTGGGATTTTCTCAGATTCATTTACAAGCTGTTCTTCCAGACTATTATTTTCTAGGAAATGTTTTAATTACCCAGGCCTTTTCATATACTGTTATAGAGGGCAGAGTATTTCATGACCTCCATGCATTTAATGGCACTGCAAAGCTCCTACAATGGAAGTTATGAGGGTAGTACAGGATTGAAAATGAAGGATTGGGGAATTCTCCTTCCAAGTCTTTCACGGATCTCTTCTGAGATTACTGTAAAATTGGTGCATTTATGGCCCTAATTTTCCTGTCTATACAAAAAAAATCATTGCTGGACAAGGTTCCTCCTGAACTAGAAATCTGTCATCCTAATTAGGAGATACTTTGGAATACAGCAGTAATTTAAACATCATTCTTTAAATTGCAGCCCTGGCTCTCCTGCACTGGGGTTTAAGGATGGGGATTAGCTCCTCCATGCCTGCTAGAGCTCAATCTCCAAAACTGGGCTATTATTTAAACAGATATAAATACCTTCGGTACATCTTATCTTTAAATCAACCCTGCCTTGCAGCCCCCACGAACTGAACTCTGGTTGGAAACTTTGTTATTTAGAAAGAAAGAGAGAAAGAAACGTATCGGAGGACATCTCCAGTCCTCCAGCAACCGCGCCTTGGGCAGCGCTGGGCTCCGGCTGGGAACTGCTCCCGAGTTTGGGTGACATTGTGTGGCCTCCAGCACAAGAAGAAAATAGGATCTAACGATGTGGATAAGTTTCGTAACGATCCAAATAGTAGAATAAACAGCCACAGGAGGCTGGAGTAATCACGGTCACGAGGGACAGCCAAGACAAGATCTAACGTCTGTCCTGCCTGCAAGAACTTGAGTCACACTGATTCCTTCACCCAAGGAATCTATTTTAGGGGCTCGTAAAAAACAACTGAACTGCACTGTACAAACGAAAAAGCAAACGGGGGAAATCTGTGTGGGGCTAACCCTGCCCTGCTCACTGCTGCACAGCGCTGGGGCCGGCAGGGATCCTGCAGGGAATGTCAGGGAGGGCTCCAGCTGATGGACCTGCAGGAGGCTCTGATCTTAAGAGTCAAAAAAAGCAGAGCAGTTCCTTCAGTGGAAAACATGTTTTGGTTAAATAGACGCTAGAAATAAGCAAAAAAATTGAGGTTTGTCCTGCAGGCCACGGCTGTTTGTGTGGAATGGATAGGAATGAATTCAAGGCCACTTGTACTGAAACCCCCTTTTGTGCTCAGCTGTCAGAGCACAGGCACTAAAGGAGTTTCTTTCCTCGGGCACTGGGAATCTGGATCTAAAAACTTCACGCTTAGATTCGGCATAACAGGAAAATGGAAAATGCTGACTAAGACCTGATCTTTTGCCCAACTCCCTCCACGGAACCAGCCTGAGACTGTTCACTCCTCACAGACCTTACAGAGGGAATAACTCAGCTGGGAGCTCCGGCTGTCCCAGCAACAGGCAGAGCCCTGGAGCTCCCCAAAGCAGAGTCCTGGCCTGCTACAAACCTCCTCCTCTGCCACCCCCCACTGGCCTGTCTCCTGCCCCAGCAAACCCCTCTCACCAGAGGATCTACCTGCAGGCTTTAGGAAAATGTCCCAGAAGAGAAGGGAAGGGGATGGTTCATGAGCCTCTCACCTGGCTGGATTTCATGGGAGCTTCCTGAGCAATGCCCGAAATTACCCAGATCCAACAGAATTGCTACTTTCTCATGTTTATTCCTGTAAACTACAAACAGAAGAAATGCTGAATCATAGAGAACAGAAACTCTGTGAAGGAAAAAGAAAAAACAAAAACAAACACAAAGAAAACCTCATTTCAGGCTTCCTCCCTTACTTTTTCTTCCTCCCTCCCACTTCAGACTCGGCGTTATTTGCCAAGGATTGGTCATGGTTTGGATAGCACATCTTGCTCTACACGTTCAAAACAGCATGAAGTGCAGAAAAAAACCCAACACAAACACCTCCTCCCCAAACAACACCCAAGCAGCAGCTAAAGCAGGTGATTAGAGGAAATAAAATGAGGCAACAAGAACTGGCTACAGCTTCCAGCTCTGCTCTTTGCTGAGTTTCTCTTGGGAGTTTTGGGTTTGGTTTTGGTTACTGGTTTGTTTTTTTTTTTCCTTTCACTCAGAGAAAGCTAAAAGACCAACAAAAATCCCTATCCCTGATCACAGCATCGAGCCAGAATCAGCTGGAATTTCAGCCCTGCATTTAATCTAACTTTTAATATGCCTTCAAAATGAAACAAGCTACTTTTTTTAACCTAGTCATAAAGTTTATTAAAATTGTTCATTAATGCTTCAAATGTAGCAAGAATGCATAGATCCCAAAATATACATATGTATTTTCTTATAGAAATAGATTATTCTTTATAATAAAAAAAACTGTAGGAACATCTTTAACAGATTACTCAATCCATGACTGACAGTTACACGAGATTGCATCATGTACACAGCATTCCCAGCCATGCTTAAAGGATTGCATCACTTTGCCCTTGCTCTCCTCTCGCTCTTTTAAATAACCCAGCGCCCAGCAGAGCCCGCCCGGGCCGGGGCCGGGGTCCCTCCGCGCCCCCTCCGCGCCCGCCCCGCCGCAGCCCCGGCCCCGCGCAGCCCCCGCGCGGCGGCGGAACCTTCCGCCAACATGTCGGTAAAGACGGAAAAAAAAAAAAAATCCAACAACAACAGCACAAATTGAAACCAAACCCTCCCGCCCGCCGCGGGCTCTCGCCCCCCTCTCGCCCCGGCCCCGGGATCGCGGAGCGGGGCCCGGAGCCGGCGGCTCCGCTCGCCCCGCAGCCCGGCCGGGGGTCAGCAGCGCGGCGAGGAGGCGAGCAGCGGCTCGGGCAGCTGTTTGAACAAGTTCCTGAGGGTGCTCAGCTCCCGGGAGAGCTGCTCCACCTTCTTCTGCAGCCGCTCGTTCTCGGCCGTCAGTTCCAAGACTTTATGCTGCGTCTCCAGGTTGCGCATTTTGGCTTTGTCGCGGCTCTTGCGCACCGCGATGTTGTTCCTCTCCCGGCGGAGCTTGTACTCGTCGCTGTGCTTGTCCACGCACTTCTTGGGCTTGTTCTTGCCCGCCGGGGCGGTGGAGTAGCCCCCGCCGGCGGCGGCGGACTTGGAGGACTCGGAGGGGTTGGGGGTGCCGGGGGGGCTGGAGGAGGATGATGTGGACAGGTTCCCGCTGCTGCCGCTCGGCACCGACTGGTAACCCAGGTAGGAGCGCACGGTGCTGCCGTAGGGCGAGGACATGCCCCCCGGTCCCGGCCCCGCGCCCCCTTCTTCCTTACGGGGCCCTTTGCAAGAGTCCAGGGTCTCGAAGACCGGCTCCACTTTGGTTTCCACGATCTGGGGCGGGAAGCAGCCCGGCAGCCCCCCCGGCTTGTGGCTCTGGCTGGCGCAGGGGTGGCTGTGCCGGGCGAGGCTGATGTAGCTGTACTCGGGCTTCTTGCTGCCGCCGCTGCCTTTATAGTCCTCGGCGAAGAGATCGGAAAGGAAATCTTGGCCGGCGCCGCTGCTGCACGGAGGCTCAAAGTTGCCCCCTGCTGCTGCCGCGGGAGGCGGCGGCTGCGACGCCAAAGGCTCCAGGTACGGGCTGAAGTCGATGGCTCGCTCGTGGTCCCCGACGGTGAGCTCGGTCATGGAGCGGCCCCCGGCCGCCCGCGGGTGCAGCTTGTTGAGAGCAGCCAGACAGTCCGCCTCGTAATAGAAATTAGCCACTTCCATGGATTTAAAGGCGGGCGGCTGGATGGGGAGGCATGCTGCGTCCCAGGCCACCAGGCGTTGCATGAAAGCAAAGGGGGATGCGGGGAGGAGGAAACGACGCAGGGGGGCCCCCCCCGGCACAGGGTCAAGCTGCCGCCGTCGGGGTGGGGGGCTCCAGACCCTGCCGCGGCGTCTGGCCTGGGCACGGCCCCGCGGCGCTGCCCCGGCCGGGCTGGATCAGTCCCTGCGGCGCGGCGGGGCTTCACCGCTCCGGCAGCTGCGGCGGGGGCTGGCGCGTCTCCTCCGGACCATCTGGTTCTGGGTCCCGTGTCCTAAAGTCTCTGACTTAGGAAAGTTCCTTCGCTCAGTTATTTATAGGGGCGGTGGATCCCATAGCAACAGGCGCGTCACCGCCTGGCCGCCTGCCACTCCGCACGCTCGGGCTGCCGGTCCCGGCCCCGGAGGAGGCTCCCGGGGCGGGTGCGCTGCCGTGCCCGCCGGGCCGCCCACAACAAACCCGGGCAGGGACGGAGGGAGGGGCCGGGCTGCGGGCCCGCAGGTGCGGGAGGCCGGGGCTGGCAGCGGCAGCGGGCAGCGCTGGGCCCCGAGGCCGCGGGAGTACCGGGAGCTGCTGCTGCCGCTGTCGGTGCCCCGTGCCCGCCCGGGCTCCGCTCGGCCACCGCAGCGCCCGGGGCTGGCAGCGCCGCGCGGGGCTGGGCACGGATCGCTCTGGGTCCCGTTTCACCCTAGGGGAAATCAAGGCAGGAGAGATTTTTTTTCCGAGTTCTTTTGGCAAAGCAGGCGGAAAGCTGCAAACCAAAGACGGATCCCGTTACTCTCCTTGCTGGGCTCGCTTCGGTGAATCCCACTGGCGAGCAGAAGTGTCCCCAAGGACGTGCCTAGAGCCATTTCCAGGCGAGTCCAGGGCAGAGCGATGGGCGCTGACCCAGCCTCCTCCCGGCCGAGAGCGGCCCCAGCCCGGCCGGGGCAGCGCTGCCTGCAGCACCCACGGGGCCTCAGAGCCTGTCCCGGCACATGGGCTTTGCACGGTACGATACAGGTGTCAGGGCACACACGGGACAGGGAATCAGTGCTGGGACTGAAGGAGACGGGATGGGCGTCAGAGGAGAGTGAGGGTCGTGCATCAGAACGTGGAATCCACAAGTTTTTAGATTTGCGGGGTAAGTTTGGGAAGGAAGACTGAATCCTGATGTCCGTTTTAATTAAAGACACCCACCTTGGGAATCAAACTTATATTTTCACTCTCTTACTCCCACATTTACCTGTCTACAAGCTGATGATTCATGCCCAGAATAAAGGACATTAATTTAAAACAAAACATATAATTAAAGGAAGTAGGAGTGTCCTCCCTCAGTAAAGAAGACCTAGCACTGCAGGGAAAATGACACTGCCTCTTAGAATAATGTGAAGCAATCCTGCGGTGTGGGAAATATTGTAACGTTAAGCCAGAGGAACAGGTATTGCATTATATGATTCAAACAGTCAACTGTTCTTAATGTTCAAACCTCAGAACTCTGAAAAGAGGAAGAATTTGAGAATCAGTCAGTGGATCATCAGACTTTTTCTTTCTTCTTTTTTTTTTAAATTTTATTTTTCCCTTCACGTTTTAATAGGATTTTTTTTGTTTGTTTGTTTCCATAACAAAAGCTCCCTAACAGGTTTTCAGGCTTCAAATATTTCTAGTTCCATCTTTATCTACCAAGTTAATCTTTGGTGAATGCACTAGAGATTAAATTGGAGCTGGGCCTGGCCAGGGAGCTGGGTCTGGAGATTGTAGTTGGAGCCCATACCTTCATAAATACAAATATCTGTATTGGGTGCAAATACTGGCAAGTTGCAGTGAGCCAGGGCTTGTTCTTCTGGCTGTTTACTCCCTCATCCTGTGCCTTTATCCTGCATTCTGATCTGGCAGTTACATCCAGCGGCTGCCCCAACTGGCCCTTCCAACCGAACTCTGAAAAATCAGTCTCGAGTGTTTCCTCCCTGCGGACTGTCCCAGGACCCCAGAGGCAGGAGCTCTCCTGCCTGGTGACCTGCTGCAGGCACAGCTGCCCTGCCTCGGCATTGCCCCAGCTGCTCTCCAGCTTGCCGTGGTCCCTGGCTAAAGTCAAACACTGAAGCCGCTCGGTAAAATTCCCAAACGGATTTTCAAGGCGTTTTCGGAGATCCAAGTCTGCCCTCTCCAAATTTCTACCCTATTCCCTACTGCTCTGCAGCAGAAAGCTGTATTCCTGCCTGGGGTTAACCTTCCCTAACAAAATAAAATGTCTGTGCAACTGTCATGTGAAGCAGATGCTATCGGGCTGGCGTGGCCCACACCTGCTCTCCCGGCCGGTGCTGAGTAATCCCGCAGTCACCCCGATCACGTCAGCTGGGGTGGTAATTCAGGTTGGATGCCCAGCTCGTCCCCTCCTTCCCTTCTCCCCCTCACCTCTCTGCTCTACCTGGACCTCTTTCAACTTCCTCCAGCTCACCTCAAACCCCAACATCCACTCTCCTGGAGCCGGCGTCCGCTCTCAGCTTCTCATGGGAACCTTGTTGGCGGGACTAACCGCTCATCCAAAACCCCAGAGTTCGGCGAGCAGGTTTCCAGCTAACTCTGGTCTCCTTTAAATTATTTCTGCACTTGTCACAACAAATGCACGGCCAGAAGTGGGGGTTTTGAAATGGGAACAGGTGCAGAACGAGGCTCACACCACAGGATTGAGCCGAGGTCTGGGCACACAGAGCTCTGTCCCTGCCAGTGCCTGGCTTGGCCCTGCCAGATGTGCAGAGGCTGCTAATAATTGTCCTGGAAAAGCTTCTCAGAGGTGCTTTAGGCAGGGAGATGCAGACACTCCTGGTAAAGGGACCCAGGCACAGCCAGCAGCCCTTCTTCAGCTTGTCTCCCAACAGAGCGATTTTCATTAGAAAAGCAGCACTTCTGTGAAAAGCGCCTTCCTTCTAGTGATTTCATGATTTCTTTTCTTCAGAATTATTCAGCTGAGGGAGGAGACAGCAAAAGTCCCGAAATACTTAGTAAGAACATAGCATTTTTGAGAAAAAAAATCTGATGCAATAGCATCCAGATTCCTCTACATTTATATGTGAAAAAATCCAGACACGGGGAGGGGAACAGGAGGAGACCTGCATGGTGAGAAGATGGATGGAAGGACCCTCATCCTCGCTGCTCATCTCTGTCATGAATTAAACTCTCTCTTTGTACTGTAGAAACCTCAACTTCGCAGCTCTGGGCTCAGACCTGCAGTAAAGCCTTGCAGAGGAATTTTCTTCCTGGAAATTTTCTTCTTTTCCAGGATTTCTTGCAAGCTTTCCAGTTCATGCACTCCAGGTCTACGGCAGCTGTCTCTGGAATGGCACCAGCTTTTGGGGGGATGCTGTTAGTTTAGTGGTGAAGGCTCAAACACTGAGGTGTTTATCAGGAGGTCTCTGGACCGAGGGTCATCCCCTAGAACGAGCCTGTCTGACATTTTTGATGTTTCTTGCTCAGTTTTGTCCCATTTATATGATTTCCCTGGCAGTGGCTGTTAGCAGGTCAGTAAGATCAGAGCTGAGATGCTGTGGGAGGTGTGTTGGAGGGGAGCTGGAGGAGAGCCTGAGGGACCCCAGAGCAGCACACAGAGATGGTGTGGGAAGGTCTCTGGGGGGTAGGAGGGGACCTTGCCTCAAAGACTGACTTAAGTAATGTTGCAATAAAGGCTGTAAAATAGAGAAGTAGAATTGAAATTTATTTCCGAGCATGTCGAGCACTTTCTTTCCCTTCTCCCTAGCCCCAGGTCCCTCTTTGTTCAGCCACACACCAAATGCCAACAACAACTCCCCAGCTGTACCTGGCAGAGCACAGGTTTGAAACTATTGCTCCCCACTTGCTGTTCCCTGCTATAAAACAACAGCCCTTACGAAATGTCAGACAGGGACAATGTCTCAACTCAGAGAGAGGTTGACTCTCCTTCTGTCTGCCCCAACTCCTAGACCAGGCTGGAGGCGTGCTTCATTTTAACACAAAAAGGGATTGCCACACGCTGTCCCCACGCTGCCCCCGCAGCTGGCTGCTGTGCCGGCAGTCCCAGGGGCACGGAGCTCCCCGGGCTCCCTGTGTCTCCTGGCCTCTTTCTCTCCTTTTGTTACAGACCAGAGTCCTCCTCCCCCCGAGCGCTCCCTCACCCCGTTCCCGTGTGACACGATGATGGGCTGTGACATGGTTTTTGTTGGTCTTGTGCTGATTTTCTGCTCACCTCTGACCCAGCAGGCTCGGCCTTTGCAGCGCCGCGTTGCTCAATCCCCCTTTATCTCCGCGCTGCTCTTTGCCCTACCGGGCGAGCGGAGACGACACCTGGAGACTGACACCGGTGGGACAACATCAGCCAAACACCCTCCCCGAGCTGGCGGAAAATTTTCCAGAGCAAATTAGAGGTCAGAGCGACCACTCTGTGGCTCTGAGAAACAAAGGAAGGAGGAAGAGTAAGGGCACACAAAGGCCCGTGGAAGGGGACAGTGACAAAGTGTAAGCCACCATCTCCATCCTGCACGGCGGAGAAAGTCCCTGCTGGAGCTGTCTGGGTGGGAGGATGTGAGCTGTCCGTCTGAGCAGGGACAGTGAGAGGTGACTTGGTATTTTACGAGTAGCCCATTTCCTCGTGCTCCAATAAAAATGGCAGAGAAGTTGCTGTCCACTAACTTTCCCCAAGTTCTCTGTAGTTTCCTGACATTTCCTGGGTAATTGCAGCCTCCTGCTTTGATGAATTTGTTACAGGTCATGTATTTATGACCTCTAGTGTATGCGAGCTTTCAAAAAATCCATCAAGGAAAGATGAATTCCATCCTTCCAGGCTACCCTGTGAAGTGTCAGAGGTTCCTGGGAACAGAACTTGGTAATTCATTTAGGAAAGTTCTAAAAGGAGAACTCTTCTGAGGTCCTGAGCCTTTGGGGCAGATACCTTGAACTGCATGGGGTGTATGGCCAGGGGCAACGTAAAACAAGGGAAGTCTGAGGGGGTGACAGGAGAAGGGGCTTAGAAGAAATAGATGATATTTTTTTCTTTATTCAAAGCATTAAAACTCTGTGCTCTAGACTGTACAAATACTTGTTTTCCATCTGGTCTCATCCTGTGTCGAGCACCACAGGGAAAAGTGGGGCTGCCAGGGAATCGGTTCGGACTTGTTGTTTGTGAATGCTGGCGCTCGGAGCAGCCCCGGGGCTGGTCTGTGTCACCTGCCAGCTGGCTGTGCGGACGGGCTGCCAGGCGGGGGGAACCGCGGTGTTCTGTCCTCCCCACGCCGCGCTCCTCGGTCCCTGCCATCTCCCCACCTTGGCGTTTACGGCTTTGGACGGGAGCCGTGGGAGTGGCAGTTCCAGCTCTGCCACCCACTGACACTTTCCCATGCCAGAGAGAGTCCGGCCGGGAACCGCAGCCGGTTCCTGCTCCCCCCGTGCCCCGAGCGCTGCGGGGAGCGGGCAGGTGCGGGGGCTGCGCTCAGCCGGGGGGTGCGACAGGAGCCGGGACAGGGCCAGGTGGCACCAGTGGCACCAGTGGCACCAGTGGCACCAGTGCCAGCTCCCGCCTCTGCCGTGCAGAGGAGTTAAGTGTGGAAAGCGCTCAGCGCCGCTCTTCGGGGTTGGCTCCGGGGAAACGGGCTCCGCAGCCGGGGGAAGTTTCCCCGTGTCCCGTCCGGGTCTGTCCGGTCCCGGAGGGGCTGAGGCGCAGCGGGGCCGTGCCCGAAGCCCGGGGACCGGGCGAGGCTGCCCCGGCAAGGAGACCCCCGAGCCCCGCCCTGGGCCAGGTACCGATCCCAGTCCCGATCCCGAACTGCATCCAGACCCGATCCCGAACTGATTCCTGATCCTGATCCCGATCCCGGTCCCTGCCTCGCGCGCGGCCCGGCAGCAGGCTTGGAGCACCACCTAGCGGGCGGAGCCGTGCCGTGCCGTGCCGTGCCGTGCCGTGCCGTGCCGTGCCGTGCCGTGCCGTGCCGGGCCGTGCCGGGCCGGGCCGTGCCGGGCCGGGCCGTGCCGGGCCGTGCCGTGCCGTGCCGGGCCGGGCCGGGCCGGGCCGGGCCGGGCCGGGCCGGACGTTACAGGGGCCGCACCGGGTGGAAAGGGGCCGGGACCGTGCCCGTACCGCCGGTCAGGCCATGCCGTCGTACGGACAGGCGCGACTCTGGTCCCGCCGATCCTGAGCCATTTTCCAGGGAAGTTTTTGACAGCCCATCCGCAGCCAAACTTYGGCAGCAATGTGCCGGGGTTTGTTCCTCCGATCGACCTTGGCAAACCAAGATCACCAACACACCTCGGAGGTGACTTGGGAACAGCTCCCGGGAACGTGCCTCGACCAGAACAGGTCACACCTTCCTCTAACTTACACACTCGTACCGGGCACGTGTGGCCGCCTGTCGCACTGGGAGCGCCGGGGCAGCCCCGGTTAACAGCGGCTGTGCGAGCAGCGAGCTGTTCTCATTTTTACTTTCCAGCACCGGGAGCACGGGAGCCTTTGCGCTCAGCTGGTCAGGGCCGCGGGCTGGGTCACCGAGGGCAGCGGCAGCGGCTCCATTGTCGCCGTTGTGGAACAGAGGGGGAACAGCGCCCCGCGCCCGCAGAGGGCGCGCGAGGCACCGGGCGGAGGGGGCGGCGCGAACGGGAACACCCGGGACCTC
>QVAJ01000166.1:65385-108836 GCA_003546035.1 Mixornis gularis | reverse complement strand
CGGCCCCGCCCCGGCCCCGCGCCAGGCCGGGCCCCGCCCCGCGCTGCGCCGCCGGCCGTGCCGCCGCTCCATTGGCTGCTGCGCGCCGGGCGACGCTGCCCATTGGTCCGGATGTCGCGCGGCGGCGGCGGCGATTGGCGGGAGGCGGCGAGGGCGGGGCCCGGCTCGCCCGCCCCCCCCGCCGCAGCGCGGCCCGTTCCCGTCGCTGCCGGGCGGGTCCGCGGGCCCTGCGCGCCCATCCCCGGC
Source organism: Mixornis gularis (assembly GCA_003546035.1). Taxonomy (NCBI): domain Eukaryota; kingdom Metazoa; phylum Chordata; class Aves; order Passeriformes; family Timaliidae; genus Mixornis; species Mixornis gularis. Next base: position 108,590 of record QVAJ01000166.1, on the reverse strand, counting down.
CGGACATGGCCGAGAGCGGCCCGGGGGCGGCCGCGCCGCGGGACGAGGCCGCGGAGGAGCCCGAGGGCGGCGGGCGGCGCTGGGGCGCTCAGCACGCCGGGGCCCGCGAGCTGGCCGAGCTCTACTCGCCAGGTGAGGCGGCGCGGACGGGCGGGGCCCTCGGGCCGGGTGCTCGCGGTGGCTCCCTCAGGACCCGTTTTCCTCCAGCCCGGTTCTCCCCGGGCCCGGTTCTGCCGTGGCCGGCTCCCCTCGGGCCSGGTTCTCCCCGGCCCGGCGCTCCGGGGCCCCGGAAGAGCGGGCAGGGGCCGGGCGGGCGGCGCGGGGCTCCGAGCGGGGCTGCGGCACGGGCCGGGCTGCGGGCGGGAGCGTTTCCAGCCAAAAACTGCCCGGGATGGACGTTCTGCTCTCTAAAGCCGGCAGACAAAAAGCCGGCCTTTCCCTTCAGACGCGGGTGGGCAGAGGTGGTCGCAGCACGAGGTAACGACAGCGGCTTTGCCCTTAGAGCATCTGCTCGGTGAGATACCCCGAGATCCCCAGGCCTGGCACCTCGGAAAGGGCCGGAGGGATGCTCGAATTCCTGTTTCGCCCTTCCTGAAGCTTGGAACTCTTTAAACAAGCTTTAGCTTGTCATTTAAGTGCTCAGTAAATGACTGTTTGACCATGCTGTGGAAATGATTGCAAACTCCTTCTTAAAAAAAGAAAAAGCATTTGTTTTTAGCTCACAGCATGAGCAGTGCTGGGTATTGCTGCCATTCSTGGTGAATCCATTCTCTGGTGAAGAATTAGGGAAGGGAAGATGTGTTTTCAGTGTCTTGTSGTTTCCAGCACATCAGCTAAGCCCAGCTTGCACATCCAGGGCAATTCCTGCACGAGGAGGTGTTCTGACTCCACAGAGCCATGTGGTGATAAGRAGTCCAAGGCCTTTGTTGGTTTGTGTGACTGGGGCAGGCCTGCCCGTTTCAGTTTCTTTTCACCTCCTACTTGCCTTGAGGAGGTCCTGTGTGACACCTTTCATCTGAGGCTGATTCCTGGGCTTCACACAAAAGCAGCCACTGACTTTACCACTGCTCTGGCTCATAGGGAAAAGATTTTCCTCCCTGAAGAGCTTTCTGCCCTTCTCACTGGCTGTGGCAYACGTACAGTGACATGTCAGAGAGCTGAGGGTGTATTAGATATGCAGGTTTCTTCTGGCATTACATAAATAATTTACATAAGCAAAGCCAGAATATGTATTATGGTGGAAGCGTATCATGTTCAAATTCTGAGTCCATAAGAACGGGAGTTACATTGAATTGTGCAGAGTGAACACGACTGGAATATTTCCCTGATTTCTCTAGGCATGTAGGTTGTAGCTTTGGCCGTCCCTTCCTTCCCACAGGACACACTTTGGGATGTGAGTGCCCTTTAAACACAAGTTTATCAGCGCTGACTCAGTTCCTTGCATGTTCTGCCCTCCCAGTGCAGAGCTGAGGCTGCGTTTTCCAGCCTGGATATCTCAGCAGCCATCCTGGATCCCTGTGTTCAGAGGTGCTTGCACACACTGGACTCAGGAGAGCAGCCAGCCTCCTTTCCAGCACTCAGCTAATTGTTCCACGAGGATCTACCCACTTAGCTCTTCTAATCAGGGTGTGGTTTTCTTATGTCGGAAGTGGGTGTTAATTAACTCTTACTTTCATTACTCCAGGGATCTCTTTATAGAATCACCCACGTTGTGACCTGATGCTGGTGTCAAATATGGCTGTTCTTGTGTCTTAATTTAATTTTAGTGTTCTCTGCTCTGCTACTCCAGAGGGTGTTAATTTATATACCCATGGCCCTTCTAAAACTGACCTGTGAAAGCCTTTATTCACACTATCAAATAYTGCCTTGCAGGCACATTGGAGATAAGACTGATCCTCCGTTTATGTTCCTATTTTCCTGCTCATTGYGTGGTGCAGTTGAGAAGGAGGACTTGATTTAGCATTTAGGAGGAGAAATTTGATCAGGCATTAGGTCAGCAGAGAGGAGGAGTAGGACAGAAGCTGAACACACGCCAGGCCTGAGTGTGCCTCTGCTCCTGGGGGAGCACRTGCACCTCTCTGAGCCTTCCCTGTGCTCTGCCTGGCCAGAGGGAGTGGGGAAGGGGCTGTGGGGTCACTGCTCTGGGGGGCCCTGGGCAGGAGGAGGCTGTGTTGGCTGACCCCTAAACCAGGCAGGGACTGGCCTGGCAGCTCCTGGGGGCGTTCAGAGCTGCCTGCAGCCCCGGCCCTTCTGGTGGCACTTCAGATCTTCCTGGCCTTGGGTATTAAAGGTCTGTTTCTGTGCCCTAATCCTGCAGGTCTCACCCTGAGTGCTCCCTGTGCTCTGCCTCGTGGGGATCCAGCAGTGAGGAGCAGGGAGGAGCTTTCTGTGCTAATCTGGTACTCCAAGTGTACTCTGATGTGCCTGTTCCCTTTTTATAGGCTGGAAATGATTTTTTTATAGAGGTACAAAGTGGTACAGCAAGGTGCAGGAGAGGATTTGTGCCAGTTCTTTCTCTTTTCTTGTTCTGTCCCTTGTCATCTCAGAGTAGCTGAGAATTCCCAGCCTTTGCTGGGAGCAGGAAGGCACAGACAAGACAACAGTTCAGGGAGAGGCTTCAGGGGAATACTTGTGACGTTAGACAAGCCATTCCAGGGCCACCAAAATACAGTGGTGCTTTTTCCTGTTAGTGAAACAGCTTTATTTAACATCTCAGAGCTTGTAAATATTACAGACCACAAGGTGATTTAAATATGTTTGAGGCCAGGAATTTGTTCCCAGATTCAGCCCTTCCAGCAACACTGAATATTGGATGAAATGCAAATTGAGAAAAAATGTGACATGGAGGAAGTTTATGCCAGCAATCTCAGGGAGAGGGAAACTAGGACAGTGTGAGATGATGTCTGACTTGGCCCTGTTAGCTGGACAAGGGCAGAGGGAAGAGGTTGGTAGTGGCTCAAGGAAGAGCAATGTCGTTTAACAAAATGTGTGCACCTCCCGTGGATTAAGTTTCTGTTTCAGTTCCCTGTCAGACAAATGGAGCAACTCATGCAGGCAGCAGAATGATCTGTCTCTGTTATTTCAGGCTTCAAAATGTCTTCTCAGATAAAAGTAAAACAGGCTTTTTCCCTTTTTTTTTTTTTTCCCCCAACAGGAAAGAGACTCCAAGAATGGATCTCTGTCATCTTATGCTTCTCTCTGATCTGCTTCAACTTTTACAATCTCCTCTTCTACTTGCGGCTGGAACACACGCCCTCGGTCCTCGTTGGGATATGTAAGTGGGAACTGTTTGCTGCCCTGCTCAGGGCAAGGCTGTTGTGATGTGGGAAGAAATGTGGGATCCTTCAGGCTTGAATTGCTTTGGGAAAGGGAGAGGGACATTTGTGTGTGAGACCATCTGCAACATGTGTTACTGCTTTGCCTTTCCATTTCAGTGGCTTCTCAGTATCTCAGAGGGGAGGTTTGGATGTAGCTGTGGATGTTTGGAGCTCTTGGGTAGTCACTGCAAGTGTAAGGAATATTGAGAAGGAAAAGAGCTGGCAGAATGGTCAGAGTCAGAAACAAAATGCATTGATCGACAAAAATATTCACAAGAACTTTTCAGAAAGCAAAAGCTCGAGGGAAGTGTTATAAAAGGTGCTCCAGGCATCAAAGTGGCTTCATTTCTGGGGGCTGCAGTCTGAACACAAGAACTGTGGACAATTGTGCATTCATGTCAGGATGTGATGTTTGGCCTTTATCCTGAATGATGACCTTTTCCAGGAGTATAAGGAAAGTTGATTCCACCTCTTCTGTGGAGGAGAGTAAGAACCAGTGAAGGATTCTGATAGAATGTTCAGCTCCTGTGCTTTGGGAAAGAAATAGCTTCCCTATAAACCGTGTGTGGTGTTTTAGAAGAGAATGGTACTCGTTCATCATCAGTGCTGTGCATTGCTAATGAGTTCAAACAAACCAAACCAAACCAAACCAAACCCAAACACTGCAGCAGGTTCAAGCAGTGGTACATAAGAGAAGCTCTGGATTTCTGGCAGAGCTGGGACGTGGTGGTTCCTGGTGTCTGTGCAGAGGTTTTGGGCTTTGTTGGGGCTGAGGGGGACCAGGGTGCCCCTCTGTGAGTCACAGCAGGTCTCTTGGCCTGATTCAGTCTTGCTGCTCTCAGCTGGTGAGGTGGAGGTGTTGGGAGGATGGAGAGAACAGGGCATGGGAACTGCTCCTTAGGGATGAGGGCAGACCCAGACAAGAGAATCAGCAATGATGGTTAACCTGTGGTGCAATCTGTCTGCACCTGCCTTTCATCTCAACCTTAATATTGATAAAAGCTGCAGTTCTCTGATATCCTGGTTACCAGTTTAACTGATAAAGCAGCCAATTCACTGATAGTATTATTTATGTAGTAGTGAATGATTAAGGTAGCAGAATCTGGATTCTGTGTAAATAAAGTGGTGTGGAAATAACTGATAGTGTATACAAAAATGAGTGCCATAAAACAGTAAGTGCTTCAGGCTATCTTGTTTTGCTGCCTTCAATAGATTATTTCTCCAGGTGAAGTGTGAACGATGTCTGTAGCTCACAGCGATTATTAGGTTTTATTGCATATTGTGAAAGTCACATCCATAAAAGTCCTGATTCCTAAATACGTGAGCAGCTCCATGGGCTCAGGATTTGCTGTTGGGAATCCTGAATCACCCACAGGACGAGGTGTGTTCCCTTGACAGCTTGCCTCAGGCTTGGTTTGGAATATTGACCTTTGAGCTGAAGTCACAAAATAAACATTCTGCTAATAAAGATGGAGCTCTAAAGACCTGCTGGGTCTTTGGGAATCTGAAAGGGGTCCCTGTTCACTGCCTGGGGACCCTCTGTGTGCTCTTATGTAAATACATGGTTTTTTTGAGGAAATGAAGTCGTTTGAACATTCTACATCATTTTACTGAGCCTAAACCCTGTGCCTGTAATTAAAGGCTGTGTCACAGCTTCCTTCGTTGTGCCTTTAAAGGCACATGAGTAATGCTGTAAGCACCTTAACCTTGGGATTCTTGGAGAATCTCCTGTCTGGAGACAGGAAGGCTCTGTTTCTTTCTCAGCTCTCTGTGTGCTGTGGCAGTGTGGGAGGCAGGTGGTGGCCGTGCTGAGTCACTCAGTGCCTGCAGGGGAGCTCAGCACTGAGGGGACACCTCTGTGGCCCTGGTTCAGAGCAGCTCTTGGGCTGTGTCATGTCCTGCTGACTAAAAATGAGGTTCTGGACAGGAAGAGCCACGGGGCTCTCTTGTCTTTCAGCCTGGTTTAGCAGAGATGAGACAATTTTCTTCCCCTCCTCGCCATTAAAAAGAAAGAGAAAGAAAAGGAGTGGGCAGAGGACAGATTTCTGTGGTGATTTGTGCTAACTCCAGTCATGTTGTGGATACCCTCAGCTGCTGGGCAGCCATGGAAATGTTCCTCTTTCTGCAAGCTGAGGGCTGTGCAGATCTGAGTTTGGAGTTTTATTTGCATGCACACAAACCCCCAATTAACTCAGGCAGCCCTGGCTGGGAGTGGGGCTGTGAGGGAGGCTGAACATCCATCCCCCTTTTTCCCAGTGCAGCAGGACAACATCCCACAGTGCCACAGAACCAGGGCAGCCTCTGCCACTGCAATTGAAGGTCGCTAGTGCCAGGGCCAGGGCTGGCAAAGGGAATATTGTGTGATAAGCAGAAAAGCCTCACCAAGACGTGTAATATGAGGCTTTAAAGCCCTCATACCTTCAGGTGAGCTTGTGGTGTCCAGCATATTCAATATACATGAGCTGAGTATATAGTTCATATATTAATAACATCTAGATAAAACGTTTGGCAAGTTACAGCATGGATCTTGCTTTTCATTTTCCTCTCCTTCCTTCTGTTTTTGTATAGGGTTTTAAACCCCTTCTTTCCAAGCTGCTTGACTTGTTTCAGACATTTGGCTGTTATCTGCAGCCACATTTGCTGTTCATTGCAGGGACTGTTCATGGCAGTCTTGGAAAAAAAGAAGAGTGAACTTTGTGTTGTAATCTGTTGATATTCCTAAGAACTGCCCTACATAGGGCAGATATCTTTAGGAACATCTTGTGACACGATACAAGTTACAATTAATTACTGCTCTCTTGAAAGATGAGCAACTGATTTTTTTAATCCATTTGAGGTACATGTTTCATTACTGCAGAGGTTGTGGGTTAGCCAGAGAGAGCACTCAGGAAGAAATCACTTAGTGCAGTTTCAGAATAGAAAGTGGATCTCCTCAAGGCCCAGAACCTCTTTGTTCCAAGCTCCAGCAGCTCTGCAGGGCTGCCCTTGGTCAGCTGCATTGCAGAGCCAGACACTGAGTGTGGAACACACGGAAGCTGTGGCACACGTTGGAGAAAAAACACCCCAGAGATGTCAGTGCTGACTGGAGTAAGTGCTGGGCACGTGGGTCAGGGGTCCACATCCTGCTGCCTTCCAGCTCCAAAGATGTCACTTCGTCTTGCATTTATTATGTGCATTTGAATGAGTTTCCACGTGAAATTTTGTTCTAAAAGATTCTTGAAATCACACCAGAAACCTCAGCTAGCAAAGGAAAATGATCTTTACTTCAGTGCTGGTCCAAGTGAGTCGGYTCTTTGTCAGTGCCTGTCTCACCTCCTGAAGTAACCAACCTTCAGTTACTTGGTAGCTGTGGGTAACTTTGTGTTTTCATCTCTTAAAGGGGGAAACGGGGCCGGTTGTGATTAAAGAGAGGGAGCTTTGGTTTTGTTACCCTCCACAGAGATACATTTGTGTCGCAGCAGCAGGGGGTGTGTGGGGTCTGTGTGGATCCCCTGGGCAGAACCGGGGCGGGTTCCCCTGGCCGGGCACCAGGAGGAGGAGGAGGGTGTTGGAATCGAAGTGACCTGGTACAATTAGTGCTGGTTTGCACTCAGCAGGTGATGCTGGCACTTGTGTCAGCAGTCCCTGGGACTGGGGATGGGGCCTGGGTGTGCTGGCAGCTGCTGTGGGGCAGGGTGTGCCCAGGCTCCTGCCCTGGCACTGCAGGGACACTGGTGGCACGGCCCGTCTGTGTCCCCACGGGCGTGCCCAGGGGACAAAGGCAGCTCTGTCTGCCTGCCCGGCTGTCAGGGGCTCTCTTAAAGTTACAGCAGAGTTTGGCTGGAGGATTTCATTTATCAGGTGGTGATTCCGAGCCAAGCTGTGCTTTTGCAGATGAGTGTTTGCTTTGGGATCTGGTGCTGTTCATCCCTGGAGGAGACAGGGCCCGATTCCTTGGGGCCCTCCTTGCACTGCCGTGTCAGAGGTGCTGTGGCTGTTCCCCGAGGCTGGCTGGGCTGTGCCCTGCCCAGGAGGCAGCTCTGCAGGGAGGACATGCAGCAGGGAGGAGCCCCAGGGACAGGAGTCTGCTCTGAGTGATGTGCCAGGCTTGCCAGGGGAGCTGCTGTGACAGCCCGGGCTGTTCCTGGCCCAGCCCTAGGGACAGGACTTGTTGGAAACCCTGGTCACAGTGTGACAGAGCTGCTGGCCACAGTGACACATCTGCCGTCCCAGCTCTGCTTGTGGGCACTTCCAGGTCCAGTTCTGACTGAAAGTTTATTAGCCAAAATTATGAACTCTTCTTTTTTTGCTTTCAAGCTGCTATAGTTTATAGTTATTGAAATATCCAGGGATTATTATCTTAGCCTTGGAACTTGCCATAATATCAAAGTGAAAGTCACTAAATGGGGACTGCAGGTGACTAAGGCATTTTATTTTCATAAGCATATAAGTGACAAACAACTGGTACTTTGGCATACTGGTATTTAGACAAGATCTTTTTCTGTGTGAAGTTAGCCACGCCGACCCTTTAGTGCTGTTCAACCAGTTCATACAGTCACTGATTAAACATGACTGTACTTCTCACTGGTGTTACACAATAGCATCAAGTTATTTAATAACATCTTATCCTGGTTTCTTCCTCTCCAGAGACTCTAACTGAATTTTTACAGTAAATATGAAACTTTGTATACTTTGATGTAAGACTTCCAGGTTACAATTTGATCATTCTATCTATGCTTATTCTCTTGTAAAATCTTGGCGAAGCACAACTTTGAATGGCAAATATGGACAGCAGTTTTGTCTCTCAAAGCTCTTGTGGTGCCTCCTCCTTCTGTGGCCCCGGGAGCAGCCTGACCATGGGATGTGGTTTGAGAGTCACCCACAAGAGCAGAGGTTCCAGGTTGTCTCTCAGTTTGACTGAAGCAGTGGAGAGGGGCCTTTCCTGGGTCACAAACCCTACACATTCCCTGGYGACTGAGGAGGACACCAGCAGGACAGAGCTGCCCTGTGTCCGTGGTGTGTTTGGGGCAGTTGTTTGTTCAGCCCCGTGTCCTGCTCTGGGCAGAGGCACCTGGTGTTCAGTGGCCTTGTTGTGCCTGGAGGTGCCCACGCRGAGGATCACAAGTGTGGGAAAATGGGACAGAGCAACATTTCCACCAAAGGTGTGTGGCAGTCAAGTGTTCACTTGGATACTGGTTGGAGTCCATTTGTGCGCCTTGGGGCTCCCCTCGTGCTGGGCTGCCTTCCCTCCTCCTTGTTCTGCAGTCTACTTGCAAACCAAAAAACCCCACTTTCCTGAGCAAGTCCTGCAGCTCATATCCTTCTGCCTTCCTCCTGTGTGCTCCAAGCATCTCCTCCTCCTCCTCAGGGGTAACCCCTGGATGGGCTGATCCCCACCCCTCTCTCAGTGAGCTGGGGGAAAGCTGATGTGTGTGGGTCAGCACTTCCCTCATGCTGCACTGAGCTGRCTTCTGGTGAGTGTTGAATCCACCATTTGCAGTTCTACCTGAGCTGGGGTTATCTTGCTTTTTGTGGCTGTTGGTTAACACTTCAGCCACGCTCAGGGCTGTCCATCTCCTCTCACCCTCCCAGCCTTGGTGACAGRGCATCAAGATCTTTCACCACCTCTGAGCAGCAGCTGAACTGCTGTGCCTTTCTCTGGCCGTGCCCAGTGAAGGCAGTGCTGGGTGCAGAGCCCAGTTCCTCGGTGGGATGTGCCCTCTGGGATGGAGACAGGACACACACCAAGTGTCACCACCATGCTGCTCGTGTGGACTCTCAGCACAGCTCCTGCTCTTAGCTGTGACTCGTCCTCCACAAGCACAGAGGAGTGAGCACACCCTGCTGCAGCACAGCTGGAACAAAGCTGCTGGTAGTTGGGTTTTTTCCCAATTGCTCTAGTATAATGCACTGCTGCAGGCACCCTCCATTCTTCCCTTTACCAGCTGACATCAAAGCAACTCGAGGAACATGTACTGAACTGTCAGTATTTTGCCTCAATTTGTGCTGCCTTTCCTGCAGTTATTTCACTGGGAAGATGCAGCCGCTGGAGGCAGGCAGACTAATGGGGACATTACCTCAGTGACAATGGCATTTGAGTTGTTGCAAAGAGAAGTGTTGTTTGGATATCTTCCCCTGAACCCAGGCTGCTTGCCCTTTCAGCTGCTAGGAGCAGATCTAAACGCTRTTGTGTCCCACCCGGTCCTGCTGTAGCTGCCTGTGTGGTCTGAAAYAACAACAAATGGACAGAATTCACTGCTTATAAAATAAGCTGTCTTCAGTGTAATAAGGGGGTGGATAAAGAATGAAGTGTCTCCTGCTGCATTTAAGAGTTTGGGCCAACTGGATAATGGATTCAACAGTGGGGGCTGATTTATAATTGGAAAAGAGCTTTTTTATTTCTCCTCCCTTTTAGACATGAAAGGTGAGGAGAAGGATTGCAGAGGTGAGGGGTCAGCCAAGCAAAAGGTACCCACTAGGGGAGGTGTTTCTGTTCTGYTGGAGATGGGCTAAACACAAATACAGATTTAATGAAGATTGTTACTGTCCAAATGGTGTCTTGCTAACCTCTTTTTCCTAATTGCCTGRCCATATGTTTATTCAGACTGGGTAGATCTCGTGTGGTTGTGAATATCTAAGTTAGAGGCAAATAAACAAGTAAACTTGTAAAACAAGAATAAGATATGCCCGAGTCAGTARAAATGCTGTGTTTGACTCTCTCTCTGTCTCATTCAAGTTGCAGGAGTTATTACAGCTGACTTCCTCTCAGGATTGTTCCACTGGGGAGCAGATACCTGGGGATCTGTGGAGCTGCCCATCGTTGGAAAGGTTTGAGATGGTTATTSTTAAGCTTGAAAAAGTTCTGAAGTCCCTTTCTCCAGCACAGGGAGTGCTCCCAGCTGGGCTGGGCTGTGTGCCACACCCAGGCCAGAGGACAGCCTGGGCACTGCTGAGGCAGGGCTGTGTTTGCACCTGGCCTGGGGACACGTGCAAGGTGGCACTGCTCCATTTTGTCACCTGCCTTGAGGCTGGCAGTGTTGCAATGCCAGTGTTTGCAGACCTCTCCGTGGGAACAGCCTGTGACACCACAAGTGTTGGAGCCTGGCTGGGCACTGGGGATGTTCACAAGGGCAGGAACACGGATTTGGAGAGCTGTCCCTGCAGCTGAACTCCTAAAAATGTGTGAAACGTGAGGCTGCTCCAGGAAGAATCTTTCAGTTCCCTCTTCCCTGGGCCCCTGTTGTAACACAGTAATATTAGAATGGTGGTGACTGAAGATTTAATTTGAGATGTGTTGTACACCTGCAGCTACAAATGCCAGTTGCTTAGTSGAAGGTGCACTGGCTTCTCTAGTAAGCAACAATCTGTTTCCTTAATTAAATTTCCTAATAGCTATCATTAATTACTCCTCACAGTGCAATATTAGAAGGATCATTATTWAAAAAAAAAAAAAATGGGCTRTTCCTTGTTATTATCCAGAGTTACACGAACTACAACAGCAGAATTAAAACTGTTGAGTTTGGCTTGGTTTTGTTCACCTTCAATAGACTTGGTAGTCTTGAGCCCCTGTATCTCTGGACCACAGTTTAAATAATTTTAAAAACCCCTACTGCTAGAGATTCTGCACTAAATRACCACGAGCTGAGGCTGCTCAGGACACCTTTGCACAGACTGGACATGCTGGAAGTGTTAAAGGCAAATAAGTGACTGGTTTGACTGTCCCACACAGTAAAACAATTGCTCTGTGTGTTCAGATGTGATTTCTGCTCCTAGAGGTGACTTCTGTATGGTCTGTTTGTCTTCCACTGCTTTGTCCAGTCACTTAATTTGCATTTAGTCTGTTAGTGCTGGCATCTGTAGCCCATGAATATGGTAGGCTGAATTCTAATTTTTCTAGTGGGTTTTTTTCCCTTGATTGATTCTGCTTAGCAAGTGAATTTCACAGGCTTATTTTGCCTGTGAAATTAGGGTGCTGATGGTTTGTTTTTAAGATTACCTACTAAGGGTCCTAAGTGGCAAATCAGAAGAATAAACCTGAAAAGCAAAGAAAACCTGGATTTGGGTGTGAGAACTGAATTTCTTTGCAAATGTAAACCGAATGATCTCAAGTGTCATCATGACAAAAGTTTGAATCCTGCTTACATGCTTTGTACTGTGGAACTCTCTTCAACTCAGTCATCAGATTTGAGTGTATGAGAGGGTTTTTYGGGTTTGTTTGGGTTATTTTTTTCTTTTCCAAGACCGCTATTGAGTGTGGTATTGTGTTTGTCCAATTAATTTCCCAGGCTTTCATCAGACCCTTTAGGGAACACCACATTGACCCCACAGCAATCACCAGRCATGATTTCATAGAGACCAATGGAGACAACTGCTTCATGACCCTGGTCCCCTTGGCAAACATGGCATACAAATTTGTTTCCTTTTCCCCAGGTAAGCTCTTACTTCTGACTGCTGTGGGTTTAGTGTTCTTGTTGCTACTGGATGAACATTTGTCTGTGTGAAGTTTGGAGAAATCTGTGGATGTGTTATGGCAAGAAATGGCTGTGGGAAGCATGGTGCTCCTGGCAGGGGGGAGGGGAGCTTTGTTTCCTTTGAGGTGTGGTGGCAGAAGGTGGCACAGTGAGGTTCTCTGAGGTTGTGCAAGGAAGATTAAAAGTTATGTTAAATACTCTTTTAATAAGAGGGACCAAGCTGAGAACATTTGGGGAAACTCATTGTTCCAAAGCGTGTAACACAAAACAGTGATTCATCTCTGTGCACATGTATGTGCAAACCAGAAATCAAGAACTAAAGGATTAAATTAATTTTTTCCAGTAAACTCAGTTTGACTTTCCATTTATGGTGTGTTGACAGACTCTGGCACTTCCCAGCTTGTCTTGTGACATTTGGGAATTGCTTATGGCTCAGTGGCTCTGGTGACCCTTCTGCCAAGGCAGCCTTGGTGAGGCCTTTGCTGTTCCTGCAGCAGCAGGCAGCTGTGGCTGGGCAGGACRTTGTCCTGGCTGTCCTGTSCCTTTCCTTAGCTGGTGTTSACRCTGCCCGTGGTGTTTTGCAGAGGCRCTGTGTGAGAGCTGTCCCTGGGACTGTTACGTCTTCGCCCTCATCATCTTCATCACCATGACCAACCAGATCCACAAGTGGTCCCACACCTACTTTGGCCTTCCACGCTGGGTCGTTTTCCTCCAGGACTGGCACATCATCCTGCCCAGGAAGCACCACAGGATCCACCACGTGTCCCCACACGAGACCTACTTCTGCATCACCACGGGTACTGCCCCCCTGCACAGCTGGGACACCCTGCAGGGTCCTGCACTCACCTGTGCTCTCACAAGCCCTTGGGAAAGCTGCTCTTGGGTTTTTTGCATAAAAAATGTGGGGGAAGGTTGGTGATGAGCTGCAGGGAGCAGTCAGTGGTGCTGAGATCTGATTGTGTGGGGTCTTGGTGAGCTCAGGCCACTGATGGGGTTTGTTCACTAAAGCTGCTGTTCCTTCAAAAGAGCAGAGTGTCTGCAGCTGCTCTGGAATGCTCATTTCTAAATGGCTTCTGGCCTTTCAGGATCCACTCATTCTGTCTCAGAGGAGTGGACAGGTCTGCAGAAAGCTTTAGCTTCCTTTTATATCTGTACAGGTGGGAATGCTCAGTCACCAGTGTTGCACGATCCTAAATAAGTTATCAAGTGAATTGGACAGCTGGAAATAAACCACTCTGGTTCTTCATTCTGGCATTGACTTCAGCACACGGTTCATGTGGGGTTTGAAACCTCTGCCAAGAAAAAATCTAATTCTCATTAGCAGAATGTCATGTAGAAACATGGTACAATTGAGAAGCCTGACTTGACAGATGGTGGCAAAAATCTTGCCACCCAAAGAGCTATTTTTAAGTCCTACTATGTCCTGAGAGTTTAAGCCTAACCATTATTAGCAGTATTGGGCTGGTTGCTTTTTTTTCTCCTTAAAAAAAGGTTGAACTTTGGATGCTATGACRAAGTAATCCTCTTTTTCCTTTGCAATCCCTTAGGTTGGCTGAATTACCCGTTAGAGAAGATAAGATTTTGGAGATGCTTGGAGAACATCATCCAAGGACTTACTGGGGAGAAGCCGAGAGCAGATGACATGAAATGGGCTCAGAAAATCAAATAACTTTTGCCAGCCTTCTGCAATCCTTAACTTGTTGCCAATGTTGTTTTTAAAAGAAAAAAAAAAATAATAAAGCCATCAGCCAAAATCAAGACCTGCAAAGAAATAACAGACTCTAAAGCACAAACTAAAAAGTGCTAACACAGACTGCAATGAACTAATTCTTAAAACAATACTTGAAATGAAGATGATTACTCTCACTGAGCACCTTTTTGTGTAGCCATGTCTGCTTACACCTTAGAACTCGCTTCGTCGCCGTATCCGTGAGGGACCGGAGGCACKCCAGGGGCACGTGGGGGCGTAGGAAACGTGTGTTGTATCAACATTTCTGAACACTTCCCAAACAGCCTCTTGCCTAAGAGCCGCAGGGAGGAGGGTGACGAGCTTGTCACTYGGTGTTGGAGTGCAAGGGCACTGCGTGAGAGCAGTGTGGGGAGCAGTGGAAGCCTGTAAAATAAATCATGACTGCTGGATGCACTCAGTGATTGATGGACAGCAGCTCTGTCCTCACAATCGTGTTCAGCCCCGTTGGTGTCACATGGAACGGACTTGGAGAGTCCTGCTCCTCCAGGGGGCCACCAATCCTCAAGTGTCTTCAGTTTCCCTTAAATCAAAGTTGTTCTACTCTCCACGTGGAATTGAGCAAACAGTTTCTSCATAAGCCTTCAACTTCAGGAGCCTCTGGAGGAGAGGGAGGGCACCCTACAACACATGTGTCTGTTCGTGTGGAGTGCTCACTGCTGAGTCTTCTATTAAGTGTTTCCTACCCTGACAATAAATGTTTGAAATAGTTCTAGCATTGGGCACACTGCAAATAGCTGTATTCAAGAGCTCAAGGTATCAAACTCGTAATGTTAGAAGGGAAATGTCAATGACTGGTGTTTTGTTCTTTTTATTTTTTTTAAGGTGCTTGCTTGTTTCTGTAAATAATATAAAGCCTTAATCTCTTCTGGTGTAATGGAATAATATTTTAATGTGATGTTTGAATGTATATAATATATTTATAACAAAGCAGTTGGATAATACTAATCATGTTCAAGTCTTGTTGCTGTTTTTCATTGCTGCACTGGCAGCACTTAGTGCAAGAGCTGGATCAGTGGTTGCACAGCACCTGAGGCACCTGGCAGCCTGGCACAGCTTGTTTGGGTTGGAGTGATCATCTGCCAGCCTTTTAGGAGCCTGGCACTATGTTATACCAGACTTCTACACCTTACAAGAAGTGTAAGTGATTCATTCTGCTCTGGATGCAAAGCTGTAACCCCAACTGAATTGGGGTGAAGAAGTTTGTCTAAAAACATCCAACAGGCACTTTATCAAGTTAATGTGRTTTGGATCTTGTTTAATTCTTGCCTGGCTGAAAGCTTACTGATGATCAAATGTAAGGTATGTTCCCTCCTCCAGCTGCAAACTGTGTTAAATTCAAACTGCCTCTTCCTGAAGAGCAGRATAAGATGGTTTTGAGTCATAGGTTTAGACTGACCTTGATCTCCACTTCCTCAGATATGGTGGATGGATTCTGAATGAGTTGGGACCTGACAASTCTCCTTCAGTGGGAAGTGCTGAATGCAGATGCCTCTGAGCTGGGTTCTGCAGATTAAAATCACAGTTGGCTCCTTGGTCACAAAGTATTTCATGTGAGTGTTCAGACCCTTGGAGAACTTTATGCCATTACACCAAACTGTTCCCATTGCCAGAGTCAGCGCCAGGTCTCTGCAGCTTTGACATTAAAGAATTCTTCCACCTCAGTAGGAGTCCCCAGATGATTTCAGTTGATTCTGGAGAGCTCTGGACAGAACTGGGTGGATGTTCAGGGCTCCTGTGTAAATCAGCCTGAAGCACTGGGTYCTCTGAGAGCTCTTTTCACTGCAGRTTTAAATGCCAAGCGAGCAGCAGTGGTGCAGTGGATGGAACAAATGGATCTGGGACACAGAAATCACCAGAATTTTTACTTCCAAAGTGCTGTTTGAGGCATTGCTGCTGCCCAAACCTCTCTTGGCCTCTGTCGCCTTGCTGGAAACAAATCTGAGCTACTCATACTGGTGGCTGCTGGGACTATTTATCTGTTAATCTTGCTTAATTATGAGAAACTGGGACAGAGCTAATCTCCAGATGCATTTTCCACGTGGATGCTGTGCTGGGCTCCTGGGGCAGTGACTCCCCACACGCGACGTGGCTGCAGCTCCCAAGGTCCCTGTTCCAGCCCTTCAAAGACCTGGATGCTCCCACAAAATCAATATGGCAATTCTGGAGCAAAAGGCTGCGTGGATCCTTCTTAACAGCTGTAAATCTGGCTTAAGAAAATTTGTCTTAAGTTGATTAGGAACAGATTAGAGCTGAAGCAGAATAAGGCACTCCTGTTAAACTCTTCAGGGATGGATGGCCTGCAGTTCAGTTCCATGCTTTTAAAAGCTTTTAAAGCTCTCTGATTTCAGTCCCACCTCCACGGAGAACTCTGGTCAGGCTCCTGCTCTCTGGACCCTCAGAAGGACTCTCAGGCCTCCAGCCAGGGCTGCAGTTGCCCTCCATGAGTGGATCTTGTGGTCAGGAGGGCCTTGGAGGAGCAGCTGTGATCCCTGATGTGCATCCCAGGAGCAGGGCTGATCCCTTATGTGCATCCCAGGAGCAGGGCTGATCCCTTACGTGCATCCCAGGAGCAGGGGTGATCCCTTACATGCAGCTGTGGCACTGCAGACGCCCCACAGCCAGAGCTGTCAGGGGACACGGCTGCACAGGGAAGTGTTGTGCTGTAGTAAACTGGGGAAAATTCCTGCAAAGTGCCTCAARGTCCCACTTGGAGGTTTTGGCTCAGGTGTGGTGCCTGTCTCTGTGATTCTCCTGGGACTTGACTCAGCAGCCTAAAAGGTGGAGGGGAATGGTGGCTGGGAGGGTGTGAAATGAGTCACCCACACACACCCCAGAGCTCCCGGGGGAACCATCCTGCCGGACCGGGGAGCTCTGCCCGCCGGGCACCAGCCCCGGCTGTCCTGGAGCACTGGGCTCTTGTGCCATCTAGCTGCCTTCTCCTGCTGCTTTTCCTGCTGCCTTCTCCTCTTTCCTTCCTGCTGCTTTTTCCTGCTGCCGTGCTCAGCTGAACTGAAATGTTACCGGGTGAAATAAAAGCCAACCAGTCCAGACCAGCATTGCTGTTTTAAAGCGGCTTGCAAGAACAATTGATGGCTCCTGTCGCTACAGCTGAATCTGAGAGGGTTCACTGCAGAACGGGGTTTAGCTGCCGTGGGTCTCCAAAACGTTTTGCATCCTAATTGTTTCTGGGTATTTCCGTAGGATGTTTTGGGGCTCTGTTTCTGGAGCATGTGTTACAAAGCGAAGTGAAGCAGAACTCATTTCCTTCCTGTTTCTTTTAACCTTTTTTTCGTATTATGCACGAAGCGGAGCGGGCTGAGGGAAGCTGGGCCGGAGCTTAAGGGGTGTTACACACCGGACRTGGCGCCGGTATCCCGGAGCCCCTGGCCCGGTGTCCGGGGCCTCACCGAGCGACGATAACGCCCGCCCGCGCCACGAAGCTGCGGAACTCTGCGCGTGCACCACGGAGCTCCCCGCGCGGTCCCGCCCCGCCTGCCGCGAACTCCCCTTAGCGCGCCCGCCCGCGCCGCGCCCGCCGTTCCCGCGTTGCGGTGACGTCAGGCGGGGGCGGGGCCGGCGGCGGCGGCGCAAGATGGCGGCGACCACGGGCGCGGGTGAGCGGGGCCGGGCCGGGCCGGGCGGCGGGGCCGCGCCGGGGCCAGCGAGCCCCGGGACACCCGCGGGGCCGAGCCCGGGGACGGCGGGGCGGGAGGCGCCCGGCGGAGGGGTGGCCGCGGCCGGGAGGACGGAGCGGCGGCGCGGCCCGAACGGGGCCCGGTGGGGCGGGGGTGGAGCCGGAGCCGTCCCCGCTCCCGTCCGCGGGTCCCGGCGGGCCCGTCCGCGCCTCCCCGGGGRCCGCCGAGGCCCGGCGGTGGGAGCGGCCCCGGGGCGGGTCCGGAGGCCGGCGGGGCCGCTCGGGCCCTGCRGGACGCGTGTCCCGGTGCGCCGGAACCGGGCCGGGCGCCGGGCGGGCCCGCAGCCCGTGGTGGGCCCGTGGCTCCCGGGGCCCGGACCGYCCTTCAGGCGCTTTTCCTGCCGTGCTCCTTTCACGGCCAGGTCCGTGTGGCCCCGGTGCTCTCCTCTCGGTGCTCCCCGAGCTGTGGCTGGAGCTACGTGAGGGAAATCAGCCTTTAAAAGCCCTTTTYGCTGATAGCCGCCCTCTGTTCCCTGGGAAGTGTAACTCCCTGTCAGGACCCGTGTGCTCCAAGAGGGCAGTGAATTTTTATATTCCATTCAAACCTGCTCCACACCAACGTTAAGTAGTTACACACACTCTCCCTTTGCATTTATCATTACACGTTAAACAAAAACACTGCAGCTAGATTGGAGTGAGGTTTTTTCCTGTTGACMTCCTCTAATGAACTTCAACAGATCGAGTAAATCAGAGTCACTTCTGTTGAGACAGTTTCATTTTCCTGTTTTCCTGAGTCCATGGAGGGTCTCACACTGTGCCCCTGTAGTGCCCGTTTTCAAATTGCCCCTCTGAAGTTGGGCTGTGTGCTCACCAGAACGTGCCTGGTGGGGATATAGTAGATATAGTAGAACCATTTTGGAGTTCTTTTCTTACAGATAGTTCTCTRTCAATGATCACTCAAATTTTAAGGCTAACCGTCACAATGCACGTAATTCACATGGATCAAGTTAATAAAAACACTTGTAAAGGGCAGTGGTTGCTGCCCTGAGAGTTGTGTTACAAGTCCGTGTTTGAAGCAAAGACACAAAAGCTGCAGCCTGGGAGAGGGGACCTTTCCTCCCCTGTCACATCCCATTCCCCTGCCTTCTCTGCCTTCTCAGTGATCCTGTCAGCCTGCTGACTGTGCATTTTGTGTTTGRCTGGGAGAACCAGGCAGATCCTTCCCTTTTCAAGGCAGTGCAGCTCTGGGAGTGAATTGTTTGGTGCTCATGGAGGGGCACCTGTGGGAAGGGGCTGGGCTGCAGTGACAGCCCCAGCACAGCCTTGGGGACAGGCTGTTGTCACCGGGCCTCTGCTGGCCACCTCGTGTCTGTCGCATTGTTCCCRTTGTCCCCTGGGCTTGTGGAGCTGTGTGGTGTCCCCAGTGCTGGCAGCAGTGTCCTGTGTGCAGTGTGGGCACTCCAGGGGTCACTTACAGCACTGCAGCCAAGCCAGAATTCAGTCTGGGAGTCTGTGTGTGTGGGAGCTTTATCTGTAACTCGTGGGCTGCCCTGCCAGGGTCCTGCAGTGCTGGGAAAGGATGATTTCCCTGTGCTGGCAGTGGCACTGCAGTGCAGGCCGGGGGCCCTGCTGCCCTGCAGGGAGGGCATGGCCTGGCACAGGGGGCTGGAGGTGGCATCTCCTCACTCCCCACTGCTGGCCCCTCTCTGGGGCTGGGGAAAGGGCCTCGGTGCTGCCTTCACTCACCTGGCAGTCACTGTTTGCTAAAACTTGTTTTGTGGGATCTCAGTGTGCCCCTATCTGTCTGTAACACACTGGAACATGTGTGACATCTTGAGCTCACAGTGGTTTAGCAGTGAAGCCTAAACACAGACTGAAGGTGAAAAATGCTCATCTCTCTTCAAARGCAGCCACTGGCCCAGAGGAAGTGGGGTAACAGATGTCCTTGTAACCTACAAGAGTCATAGGGCTGGTCCTGGCAATTAGGCAGGTAGATAGATTAAATATTTGTATCTATTGAACAGGTAGAAATTATTAACAAGGGGCAAACCCCAACCATTGGCCTGGAAGGAGTGTTAGGATGTGAAGTCCCACAGGGAGAGGGGAATCCTGTGCTGCTGATGATGTGGGTTTCCCACACACCCCATTACTGTGTGAGTAAAAAGAAAGGGTTGACTTTGATGATTTTAATAAGGCTGTTCCTGGGAGACTCCACTCTGTGTGTGTCCATCCGTCAGCCTGGGGTGTCCTGCAGGGATGCTCAGCTGCCAGAGGTGATCTAGCAGGGATCCAAGGCTTCCTCAGAGGCTCCTGCCCTTGCTGGGCTGCAGTTACACCACAGACCTTGCTCCACGTTGCTGTCCTGCAGATTTGGGGTTTATAAAGAGTCAAAACCCAGCCGTGCTGGCCTGGGGGATTGTGTTTCACCCTGGGAAAGGTTTAATGACCTCCCTTAACCCACTTTTCTTTCAGGGTTCAGTTTAGTGGGTCTGTTGCAGGGCTGTGAGGCACTGTGTTCACCAATTGAATATTTTCTTCTTCAATGAGACAAATTACATAATATGTTTGAAAAGCAGCATTCTGACTGAGAACGGTACTAATTAGTGTATTAGGATTAATTACAGGTAAGGATCCTGGCAGGTGTAACACTGATAGGTTTGATGAAGGATTTTCAGGTTGTGAGGGTTGTGTTCAGTTCCTGCAAGTGGAGCTGCAGTTACTGATGGTTTGTGCCCCATCCTGGGTGTGAGCTGGGCCTGTGCCTTCTCCTGGGGGCCTCGGGCTGGTGTTTTAGTGACCTCTTTCCAAGGAACCYGCCTAAAGCACTGAAAGGTAGAACCAGTGCTGAAGAACAGAACAGAAACCACTTCAGATTGCAGAAGTGCACAGGAAGTTATTTTTGTGTCTGCACAATATCTCAGTACCTGTCTGCACCATCTGAGTGGAAATTGTGACTGTAAAGACAATGCAAGAAATCCCAGGTTCCTGTCTCCTGAAAGCTTTGTGACAATTGCTGAAAGCCTTTTATTTGGTTTTAAGTAGTCCATCACCTCAGAAATGTTATACACCATTGTGACAAGGAATGGCTTGTGTGTTTTTTACAGTCCCAGTGCTGCAAGGATAAGCTGTCCAATTCATTATCTGCAGTCAATGCACAGACACGAAACACAGGCTGGAAAGGATGTAATTAAGGCTGAATATCAAATACACAGAAACAAGCAGCAGAAAGCACTTTAATGTATTGAGCAACAGAGGTGTTTAAAGCTGTTGGATTTCAGCTCACTARAGTAACTGTAAATCAGGAACTGGTATAGAAAGCAGAGTTTAAATTGTCCAGAAAGGCCAGTGTGATAAGTTACCAGTGAAGATGTGGAAAAACCTTCAGTAAAAGCCAGTTCCTCTCCTCAGAGCCCCATTTTCTGGGTGCTTTGCTGAGGTGTGCTGTGCCCTGTGCTTTAGCCCTGAAGAGAAATGCTTGTAATTCGATCTCACTTTAGGAAGGAGAGAGAAATGTGTTGTTGAGAGGTGAATTTTTTGTTCTACTGCCACTGATCGGAAGGATTGGAGGGGAGGATGTACCCCCAAAGGCACATGGCCTGCCTGGCTTCACAGTGCTGCTCTCAGCCTCACAAGGTGCTGGATGTGAAACTGCTTCAGCTCCTTAACTGAGGAGAATGGGGATGGGAAAGTCTGTGAGTAAGRTGACAAAAATCTCAGCCTGGTAAGATCACTCTTAAAGTCACTGCAGGACACATTCAGTTATAGATCTGTATCTTTAGTAATGCTGCATTAAAAGGTAAATCTGAGGGTGCTTTAAGGTCTTTAAAACTCCAAGCTGACATTTAACTGTCTTTCAGGATAATTCTGTCCCTCCTTTAGTGACATTCTGACCAGRCCAGACTCCTTTTGTCCCCATTTCAGTGTGCTGGCTCTGCCTTGAACTCATTGGTTTACAAACAGCTGGGCTGTGAGGTGCCAAGGAAATTTCTGTCAAGGAAAACAGAAGGTCTTGATTTGGTTGAAGGCTGAAGAGAATGTCACAAGGTCACCCAGCTTCTAAACTGCACCTCTGAGCTCCATGAAAAACAGTCTGTGGTTCTGTTCTCTCTGCTTGCCAGAAATTTATTTCCTTAACGTTTTTTAGCTTGTGACTCGTGTGTGGGGTTGAGGCTTTACAAACAGAAGTTGCTGAAAGGTTTGCTTTGAGAGGGATTGTTCACGTCTGTCACTGGACATCTCACCYTGTCATTACAGGTACAATTTACCTTTCACCAATTTGCCACTGTGATTATTAGTGAGTATCTCCTTTTGCTCTGAAATATGTTTTCAGTTCCGTTTCTGGGAGTGTTTCTGTGAGGTTAGGCAAGGTGCAAGTGAAGCAGTTCCTGAGATGTTACTATATTTATGTTTCAAACAAAGCTGCTTTTTGAGAGTCAACTTGAACCGTAGTGAAGGCTAAATTAAAATGCATAACTGAAAGTACTTTAGACAGGCTGATTGCTTTTTAATTGCCTCTCACTTGATTTAGGCTTTCTTATGTTAAATGAAGGGCTCTTAAAAAAACAGGTTGGTTTGGTTACTGCCATGGAAGTCTCCTTTGCTGCCCTGAGAGGGTTATGGAAGGTATTTATTGGGGGTGGGAGGAGGAAACACCAGGGACTCCTGCCAGGGGACACAGGACATCTCCTGGTCTGCAGCTGCCACGCTGCAGCATGGACGTGATTTGGCAAGTCCTGTGTGTGCCTAGGACAGATCTGGCCACTTTCTAGGAATCYTGGTGCACAGCAAACACCATGGTGATGTGTTTGTGTATGATCACAAGTGATAAAGTCCCTGTGGCTTCTGAGGTTTGGGTCCCAGCAGGATGTGGTGGCAGACCATGAGTGCTCCAGGCCCTTCCARATGAGGAGGCTTAAAGGCCTTGTGCATCTTTCCAGGCTGACCAGAGGGACAAATCTGGTCTTTATTCTGCCTTGCTTGAGGGAAGTTTATTTGTATAAAGCATTTATGGTCATATAGGCATAATCTTTTAGRTTAATGTGTGTGATTCTCTTTCTATGGAATGAATTTCCTGAGAATGTGTCAGGGAGGGAGCTGAATTGCCACCTTCTGTGGTAGCTGAGGTGATGGTCCTTCCTGTTACACCCTGAGCTTTGGGATAGGGGTAAAATGTGTTTAGAAAGCAGCARTGCTGTTGGACAGGGTCATCTCTTSTAAAATTACSAGTTATCTCCCGTGATAATTTTATTTTCTGTGAAGTGCATAAACTCAAATCCGTGTCCTTCCCTTCGGGCACCCCGTGGCCRTGATGCCCCTGCAGTGCTCAGAGGGAGCAGTTCCTGTGGAATGAGCTCCCATTCCTGTTAAGGATTTCTGTGTGACAGGAGGCACAGTGTGCCTCACCAGCTCTCTGGAGATCTCACACTTGCCAAAGAGCTCTGAAATGCTGTGTGACTCTTTTATGGCTCTGATTCATGCTGGATTCATGCTGAATCAGAGCAGCTGTATCTGGGGAGAGCCCAGCAATTAAGTTGCCTTCTCTTCCCGTAAGGTTGTAAAGCCGAGCCCAGCTCTGGGTAACAAATRTCAGAACTGAGGCTGCCTCAGTCTCAGTTGTGGCCTGCTGGAATATGTRCGTGGTGATGTCATTTTTAATTACACGCTCACTTAAAGATTCCTGCTTGGCTCAGTGAGCAGGGTGTGATGCTCAGAGGGATCACTCAGAGCTGMTGCTCAGAGGAAGGGTGGACAGGCAATATTTTTGGTTTTCTTCTTTGGTGTGTGGCCTGTGTCTGCCATGCAGCTGATTCCTCCTGGGTTATTTAGCTTGGTCTCAGTAAACACCAGTGCATTGTCTTTGCAGCAGTGATAACTSTGAAGTGATGTTGTTAAGGCACAGACATGGAGATGATGCTTGTTAAGCGTTGTGGTGTTGTGGTGTGGAAATGAGAGCATTTTTGGGCATTCATGTGACTCATCCCAGGTGGGTCTTCCACCGGCTGGGGCTGGGGTTCTGCTGGCAGCCACAGGATTTCCTCTGTTATCCCCTGGCCTGGGGAGGAGCTGCTGGGCCCCCTCCAGAAGGACCTTCTGTTTGCCCCTTTTCCCCCAGGGCACCAGCAGGCCGGGCTGGAGCCCAGACAGCAGCTGAGCTGTGAGTCATTCCCCATCAGCAGCTCTGCCGTGCATCCACTGCAGCAGGCAGGGAAATAGGTGGTGTGTGTGCCAGTAAAGGCTGCACCTTGTCCTTCAATTCATGCTCCGTGTCTCGTGTCCCACAGCTCTCTCATTCTTATCCCAGGTGTTGGAGCTGGGCTGCTCTGCCTCCCCAAACTACAGCATGGAGAGCCTTGGGAATGGGATTAAAAACGGGGATGGTTTGTCTGTGGTGGCTCAGGTGTGACCTGCAGACTGGAACCCTCACATGTCTGAGGCACAGGATACACACTCCATCATTTAAAGGTTTTGTGGGAGAGTAAATGCTGGAGTTTGTCGTGCAGGGGATATGACAGTGGTGCCCAGGAGGTCCTGTTGCCACCCAGAGTCTGGGGCTGGGGCAGTCTCATGGCAGTGGCTTTACAGCCCCGAGTGACTCATTTCCTTTCCCAGCCAAAGGCTGGTGTTGCTCAGCAGCCGTGGGAACGGCCCGGTGTGGCCGGGAGGGGATTTGGCMGGGAGCTGTGCTCAGCAGCCCCCGTGTGGGAGGGTTGGTTCTGCCAGGACAGGGCTGGTGTCTGCTGGCTCTGAGTTCCTGTGCTGCTGCTGTCACTGAATCCTGCTGCCCAGGGTGTTCTTAGACATGGTCACGGTACGTGTGTATCAGCTGGCCAACAAAATACTTCTTTAGCCATTTGCTGGTTTGGTTTCTTTGATGCGTGCTTTGTAGTGAATGAAATTTGGAYGCCTCTGATTGTGCAGCAAAGTCATCTCTGCCCCTTCGTTTCCTCACATCATTAATATATTTAAAGGACAGTTTAAAACTGCCAGTGAAACCCCCTGTGGCCTGAGTTCAGGATCCTCCTTCAGCCAGGGCTTGGTGTGTGACCTTGGCTGTGTCACCTAAGCTCTCTGTGCCATTGTTTTCCATTAATGGAACAGGGAAAAGGAAATCTGCCTGGTTTTGCTGTCTGTTTTGAGGAGAAATGTGCCAGCAGTCACAAAGTGCTGAAATTCCTTGGTGGTGGAGGTCACAAGTACAAAGGATGCTATTGCTGCTGACAAAGCCCACTTCAATTAACTTCAGATTAACCTACTAATGTTATGAAAGAGTTTTATTTGCTTTGAAAGGTATTTTTAAAGCTCTGAGTGAGTCGACTGCTGTCAAGCCTCTCATGGTGTCATTTTGTAGAAACTTCTGAATTTTTATACTATAAATTATATAGACAAGTGCTAATTAGAGYTCCATAATACTGGGTGTACCTTTGAGGGAACTGAGATTTCCTTTCATTTTACTGCCTCCTGTAACATGTGGCCTGTCAGCATTCTAGAATGCTTTTTTGGGGATACCTTGATTTTGCTTGTAAAATCCAAGCTAAATATGGGAATAGCTTTTTTGTGACGTTGAAATATTGTCGTTCAAAAAGTGGTATTTTCATGGTTTTGCCCAAAATGTCACCTGTAGAATGACCAAAAATATTAGGGAAATTACTCCGGCTTTTTTTCTTTACTAGATTTCTCAGCTGAAAGTATTTTTCTGATTGTTTCAGGAGTAAAAGTTCCTCGTAATTTTCGTCTTTTGGAAGAACTTGAAGAAGGTCAGAAGGGAGTAGGGGATGGAACAGTTAGCTGGGGCCTTGAAGATGATGAAGATATGACACTTACAAGATGGACAGGAATGATTATTGGGCCTCCAAGAGTAAGTATCCACTCAAATACTAAAATAGTACTGTTACATTTTTCGCCCCTTCTCCTGACCTAACCATTGAAGTAGAAAATAAACAAAGGCAAATGAGTGAAAAAACACTTTAGGAAGTGATTTATGTTGAAGTTCTTTATACTAATGGATTCCATCTATCTATATGGCTTTTTGCTTATAATTTGAAACATTTTGGTGTTACTTGTCTGCTTTATATTTGCAGATTCAGTAAGACAYAACTTTCGAGATCTCAGGATTCTAATGTCCTGTGCCCCTGAATCCAGCAAGGTTTAAAACCCCTCAGCTGGTGAGGTTCCAGGTGGAGCTGCTGCAGGTGCCAGGGGGTGCTCTGTGCTGGTTTTTCTGCTGTTCCTGATCAGTTTTTGGGGTGCTGTTTATTGCAGCAGTACTGACGAGCTCTTGTGGAATTTCAGCTGACTGAGGAAACTCAGATTTTAGTGATTTCAGTCTCTTCTCTGAATGTCCTCTCCCAAAGCAGCATCTTATAATGCAGCTGGTCTTTGTGGGAGTGTTGTTGTGTTCTGTTTTCCCCCCAGCCCTACTAAACTGGGGCTTTACACTCTAGTAGTGAACTCAAGGACTTGACTGTGTGTTGAATGTGTGCACGTGTTCTAAAACCAGAACCTGTCTGTTGTCTCCACTTTCACTGTTCTTGCCTTAATTTCCCTTGATGGAGTGCCAATAGCCAATTCTCCTTCCTGCAATAGCACATGTCTTCTGTATCTGGCCTCAGTRTCATCTCTCAGTAATTCCAGGGGTCATTGTGTGAAAACCTTCACAGACCTTTAATCGTGTTCCTGCTGTCTGTTCCCATTCTGCCAGTTGCCTTTTTTGACATGCAGTGAGGCTGTACAAGAACATGCATTATGAGGGCATTATACATGCAGTGTTTCCTGTCTCACCAGAAGTGTTGTTTACTTGTTGTCTGCCTTTGCTAATCTCTCCCCAGTCACGAGCATTTCATTTGTTTGTGATGTACCCAAATTGTTTTCYAGAACAGCATTCGGTGTTAGAACATTAGGAGAGTGCTAACGAGCCTGCATTAAGGCTGTGAAGGAAGCTCACTGTGTGCATGGGCTTTATGGAAAATTTAAACAACCTTGAAATCTAATTTAGAAAATTAAATAGGGATTGAGATGTGCAAACAGGAGCGTGCAGCCTTGCCAGCAGTGAGGGAAGTTTGCAGTTCTTGTCGTGCTGCAAACCAAGGCCACAGGACCATCACAGCAGAGGAGGCAGCTCTGCCTCTCCTGCCTTTCTGACACACTTAGGAATGTAGATCTTCTTGCCAGAAGTGTCATGACTTCTTTTGAGCTTCTTGCTTGAAGGGAGCAGGATGTACTGAGAGAGATCCTGGGGACTTGCAGCCATTCAGTTTGCTGTGCTCCTTTTAACACTGCTCCTATTCAGTTATTACCATTTTGGTTCTTAGTAGGATGTGGAAACACTGGCTGGGGACAAGAGCTGGGTCCTGTTTCCCTCTGGGTGGAAAGCAGTCAGGCTTGCAGCAGGTGGGAGGATGTCATGCTGGATTCCATTGAGGAAAAAGGAGCAGCTGTGCAGAGCTGGAGTTCCCCGTGTGCTGCTGTCCTGCAGGGGYGTGTCATTCATTCCCAGGCCGTGTGTGATGTCCCACAGCCAGGGAGGCACCTTGGTGACACAGGCTGTTCAAAACCAGCGTGGCACTGGCAGAGCTTGATGTGCACTGGCTGGAGCTTGATCTGTTCAGAGCCAGGGCTCCCCACTGCCTGCTCCCCTGTGGGGCAGCTGCCCCAGAGACCCTAGAGCCTGCATGGAGCTGGTTCCTGCCCTGTGCACAAAGACCAGCAGGATTTGTGACCCTGGAGAARCACTTGATACTCTGGATATTATAAAATGAACTGAAAACAGGTAGCCAGCGTGGTGTCTACGTGGCTGCCCTCACTTGTGGTAGTTCCCATGTTCCTAAAGTAGCCACTGCTTTAACCAAATGCTTAATGAACTGCCTGATGTAATTGTTTCCCCCTTTCTCTTCCCCTCAGACAATTTATGAAAACAGAATATACAGCCTTAAAATAGAATGTGGGCCTAAGTATCCAGAAGCACCTCCATTTGTAAGATTTGTAACAAAAATTAATATGAATGGAGTAAATAGTTCTAATGGAGTGGTAAGTTTTTTTGCTTTTATTCATTTTAATGGTGTATTTTTTGTGCAGTTTCAATGCTTTGTTTATACTTGTAGCTTGCTTAGCTACTCATTGCTTGTGGTACTGTTTGTTGGAGAGGGAAAGGGRGTAGAAGGGAAGTGGACAAGTGGAGATTTATTATGCTTTTAGGAAAACACTTGCTTTTGATTCCTCCCTCTCAGATTTCATGTGGGGTCTTTAGTTGGGGTGGGGGGGAGTTAAGTATAACCAGTGCACCAGTTCTGACAGGAATGGTCTTTTTGTCTGTTTTAGGTGGACCCCAGAGCCATATCAGTCCTAGCAAAATGGCAGAATTCTTATAGTATCAAAGTTGTTCTGCAAGAGCTTCGGCGTCTAATGATGTCTAAAGAAAATATGAAACTTCCTCAGCCACCTGAAGGACAATGTTACAGCAATTAATTAAAAAAAAAAAAACAAAACAAACAACATGCCCCCCCTTATTCAATTTAAGCTGTCTTCATTTTCCACCGTAGTAAATTTTCTAGATGCATCTTGTAGACCTCAAAATACTGGAAAGGAAGTTCCCATTCAAAGGAAGTTTTTCTTGAGATACTGTAAATGATACTAATTTTTTTTTTTTCATTTGAAATATAAGTTGTGCTATAACAAATAATCCTGTCGTGTAACCACTGTCCACATAGCTGAACTTCTGGTATCAGGAAAAGTCTATTTAAATTTATTACTGTCAAGACCAGTGTGGCACATCCAACTTAACTGTGAAAGGATCCATCCCACAACCACCTTGCTGTGTGTCTGGCCTGGGTTATTTTTTTTTTTCTTTCTCTGTCTTTTGCAATAGAGTCGAAGCTCAGGGCTATTTATTAGAGTAGACACAAAGGTTTTTGCTTCCAGTACTACACTGGGCTGTATGGACTACTACTGGGGATGTGTGCTAACCTCAGTCATCCCTCCCTTTGTGCTCGCTCTAGTAAAGGCTGAATGTGACTGTGGTCGTTTTTGGGTTTTTATTATTTTTTTTTAAATGCCCTGATAATCTGGGGCAAGCTTTCCTTCTTTCCTTTGGCCAAGGCATAGATTGTATTTCTCTTCCTGGTCCCCCTCACCACTGATGTGAGCTTTGGGTGAGGGATTCAGGGTTCTTTTAATCTCTTTCCTCTTCCCCTCTTTTTAGTGGGGGTGCTGCTTTCTTTTTGCCCCTCTTGGTGACTCTTCTCTCCCCTGGCCCAGGGGTGAGCGTCGGGGCAATTACTTGACCTGTTCCCTCCTGCTTATCATTTGGGTTTTGCAACAAATTTAGTCTTCACCAGCCTGGGAAACAAGAGTATCTGTTCTGCTGGCAAACGTGGGTTTTCCCTTCCCTCCAGCACTGCTGCCACACCGCCAAGCTGGCCACGGCCGTGCTCTTAGATAGGCTTTGACGTGGGGAAAAGAGCAGTAATTTACCAGGATTGCCCAAACCTTCTGCTGCCAGACTCCAGTGRGGGACACTGTGCCCGTAGAGATTGTGAACACGCTCCAGGTACCCTCAAATCGCTCTGTTTTGGTGCTTTGGACTGACCCAAGAATGTTCATTAACAAAACGCTGCCCTTGCGTTTGCCCCTGCTGGAGGTGGGACAGCCACAGACAAATCAAATCCGGGTGCTGGGTTTTGTTAGGGGTCTGTAAGCCTTGGGAATCTCTCCAGTGGAGATTTTGGGGAAGTGGTGGCACAGCAGATTGAGGACCTTGATTGGCTTTGCATCCTGGCAAATCACTGCCTTTTCTGGTTTACTGTTCCGGACCACTGACTGCTGCAATGTGGATGCAAGCTTACAGGAAACCGACCTAGTGTGTCCTAAGTTTTATGAAAAATTCAGTGTTTGTGTAAAAAAAAAAAAAAAAAGAAAAAATAAGGAAAAAAGGAAAAGAGTAAAAATAAACACATTTTAAGGCAGCAGCTGTCAAGTCAATGAACAATTGATGTTTCCATTAACTTCTGAGGAAAATATTAGTTGTAAGGATTTAACATCCTCTGTACTGAAAGTTTAACATAACAGTATTCCATAAGCAGCCTTTTTATTGTATCAGACCATTGCCTGATTTTAATATAATAAAAAGTGTGCATTAATATTAGAAGGCTTTAATTGTATTTATGTTTAGAATKATGATCCCTTATGGAATTCTTGATTTGTTGGAAGTATCTTCCTGCAGATCACGTTTAGCTGACAGAACGTAAACYGGTGGTGAAAGGCAATTGTCTCTATCCAGCTGCTGCTGCTGTGCCAAGGAGCATCTGTAGTTTTGTTTTAAGCCCCAGGCTGCCCCAGACTTGGCCCTTGGTAGCATCAGGTGGGGCCCAGGAGCTGCCGGGGGGTTCCTGGATCCCTGTGCTGTGCCGGAGTCCCGAGGAAATGGAACGGCTGCATGTTACACTGTCTGTCAAGGTCAAGGAGTGTTTCACAACCCGAAATTGTAACTGTTTTCCWCAGATTGTGGGGAGTGTCTGCCTGCAGCGTGCCCTGCAACAAGCTGAGCTTTTCTCCCCGTCTGGGTAAAAACAAGGCTGTGAAATGCCTTTTCCCRGTGTAAAGTGTCTCCAGTTCAGAGGATTCCTGGAGGGTCCTGATGCATTCGCTGCAGTGATGGGCTGAAACAAGGTTCTTCTGCCTTGGGAACGAAACAGGGAGTGGCCTTGTGGAGCTTTGTGAAACTGGCTGCTGGTTTCTGGGCTGGAATGAGTCCTGCTGGCTCCTGGGGCAGCCCCGAGGGTGTCCGTGAAGACAATGGGACTGTGTGTGTTTATTTAAAATAGCTTCGTGTCAAAGGTGGCAAACGGGCATTGGAACAATCAGTGGGCCGCTTGATTGTCTCTTTTTCAGAGTGCCCTTGCCCTCTTCGGGGGGTATGTTTGGCACCTCCCTGAACCTTCCTACTTCAAGTAATGATTTTAAAACTCTGAAAGCGGCTGGTTTGCTTTGGGAGTTACACAGGTGAGAGTGTCCCACCCCGGCTGGGAGCTGTGCTGGCAGCAGCCACTGTCCACAGCATCTGCCAGACAAAGCTGGATGCTGCTTTAAAAAGGAGGGTTCACTGTGACTGTTCTCCCTCGGGAGTTGAGCTCTCTGGACACCTCAGAGCTCCATTGCTGTTCCCACAGCCAAGTAAGGGCGGTGTGGAAAAAGAACTTGGCAGTCAGCTGCCATCGGAGCTGCAGGGTGGCTCTGTCAGTGTGTGTCACTGTGCAGGGATAGGGACCCTTCACCCCCAGGCTGGTGTTTCCGAAATGAGGTGTGGAAACAAAGCCGTGTCACACTCGTGCTTATCCAAACTGGCAGTGCCCACCCAACCAGTGACTCTGCCAGCCCTCAGTCTGGGTCCCCAACCACTGTCACTTCAGAGAAAGCTCTAAAAGGATAATAAATAAAATAAGGGCCATGAAATAAATAATGTGCTTGGAGCAGGTGCTGGAGGTGGCTGAGCAGCGCTCGGAGGAGGCTGCTCTGAGCTGGAGCCACCCTGCCCTGAGCCCTCAGAGGGTCCCTGTGCCCACAGAGGAGCCCTGTCCCCATAGAGGGTCCCTGTGTGCGCAGAGGGTCCCTGTGCCAGCCCTGCACCCTCAGAGCATCCCTGAGCCAGCCCTGTGCCAGCTCAGGGTCCCTGAGCCTGCAGAGGGTCCCTGTGCCCTCAGAGGGTCCTTGTGCCCGCAGAGGGTCCCCGAGCCAGCCCTGTGCCCGCTGTGCTGGCCTCTCCAGCAGAGCCCCCTGCCCGGGGATGGAGCAGCAGCAGCGGCCGCGGGGACGGCAGAGGGAGCCCGAAACCTTCCCAAGGCTGTCCCCGGCTGCTGCTCGGGGTAAATGCTCCGTCCTCGTGTGGGAGCCGCTTTTCGTCTTTATCCGGCGTCGGTTCGAGTTTGAGAAGCCTGTGTACCGTGACTGTCCCACTGTACAGGCATTGACTTGCTGGGGGAACGCCAGCACCACAGTGAGACCTTAATTGTTAATAAAGGCTAATGGTTGGTTGCTTCTTGGTGTGTTGGGATCAAGCTCTCTGTGTGTGCATCCAGGAGTGTGTCCTTAAATGTGCCCTTTCTGCTCCCTCACAACCCCATGCAGTGCTTTATATTTAAAATTTAAGTTCCTCACACTATCATTATAGTAACAATTTTGAATTCAGGGTGGGCCATCAGCTGCTCAGTGAGATACCAGATGCTCAGTGGGTCATCCCAGCGTGGGACAAGGACACGGAGCAGGAGGGACAAGGACAAGAAGTAGGAGGGACAAGGACAGAACAGGAGGGACAATGACAGTGCAGGAGGGACAAGGACAGGGAGCAGGAGGAGAGTCTGTGCCCCTCAGGGCAGGCCCTGACCAAGGGCTGTTCCATCCCAGAGCCCCGTGGCCCTGCAGGGTGGGTGTGAGCAGAGGAAAGCACCGAGCTGTGACCCAAACCCCACAGGGATGTGCAGGGATGTGCTCCCGCTCCTTGGCCAGGGGCTTTGCAGGGCGTTGCCAGGGCTGTGGGAGCTGTTGGTGGCTTAGCTGGGTGTTTGTGGGAATTGGCCATTCRGCCTCTGAGGTTGGTGCTTTGCCTCCAGGACAGTGTTTGCCTCACCAAGGAGCAGCACGCTGAGTTCAGTGTGTTTTTTCAAGCTGGCACCAACATGCTCTGCAACAAGGGAGTTCCAGTTCTGCAGGTACCTGTAAATATGTCTGCATCAGGCTCTACCTGCCCTGAGCTGAAAGAAGCTGAAGAGAAATTGATAGTCATAATCCTAATATCTGAACTTTTTTACTTATTATTTTATGTTTAGGGAGGTTTTTCCGRTGGCTAAGGGTTTTCCTGTCGGTAGAATTGCCATGTTGCATTAATCTTGGCTGATGTGCTCTCCCAAAGCTTGCTAACCTGGCTGCTGACTGGGATTCAGGTCCCTTAATAGCTCCTCGTTTTCCCTGGTCATGCTGTAGCAGATTGCTGGAGAATGTGCTGGGAAGAGCCCCAGTAAAGGCAAATTTAATTTAGGCACATGCTTAAGTGCTTTGTTGGACCAGAGCCAGCGTGCTCAGCCTCTGCTAGGAAAGAGGCTTTTTTAGCCCTTGTTGAGCATCTTCTTCCTTGTCCTCCCTTCTTGGTGCTGCATCCCTGCTGCTTGTGCCTTTACATTTGCCCTGATGTCTCCCACATTTGTTGTCACAAAAAAGTCAAGAGCAGAAGATGATGTTGAGGATAGGGAGAGAAGCTGGATGCTCATCATTTTATATCTGTCAAGCAATTGTCACCTTTTGTCATCCTTATCTCCTTGTAAATAAAGCCTACAAAGGGTTTTCAGAAATGTGGGTCCTGTCCTATTTTCTGCCCCTTGAGCCAGGTTCTGGTGGCTTTGCCCTGACATGTCTAGGAAGCCCTGCAGAACCTTGAGGGGTGACAGGAGGGCAGAGTAAATGTCAAATGGTCTAAAAGTCTCTTCCCTCTCTATATTGCTCAGCATCTGTTCTTTTGTGTTGTATTACTTTTTACCTTTCCACCTGCCAAAGGCTGTTTCAGGATAGCCAAAGCTGAAGATTCCTTGGGAGGAAAAAACCAACCAAGCAGGAGTTCTGGAAAGAAAAGTGATGCAGATTCCGAGCCATCTTCATCAGAAACAATGGGGCCATTTCCCCTCCTGCTTGCTCTGCTTTAAAACCACGTGTTCCCAATTGCCTTCACCGTGGTCTGCAGATCTGTAGAGTGGAGGATTTTTGTTTGCCTGGTGCTGGAGACTTTCTGGGACTGATTTGCTGTGAGTGAGGCAGAGGGRAGACGAGCTGAGGGGAGGCTGCAGGGCTGCCCCAGTCCCATGCCCATGGGCTGGGGTACAGAGGGGGAGAAGTGCCTGTTTTGGTGAGCTGGACACGAGCTGCTGTGTGTCCCCGGGGGGGCACAGCCCCACACCTTCAGGAGTGTCCCAGAAAACCAGCTCAGAAATTCCAGATGCCCAGGGGCAGCTGTGTGCAGCCATCCTGGATGCTGCAGGTGGGGTCTGTAGGTGTCAGCCTGGAGCTGGGAGCAGCAGCCAGGAACAGCCACGGCAGGACGGAGATCTCAGCAAGGATCTGCCAAACTTCTGTCCCTCCGAGGAGACCTCTTAAATCCCTGGGCTACCAGATCAGATGCTGTCCAAGGTTAGCGGCCAGATGTTTCTCAGCTGTTTGGACTGGTTTCCAGCTGAGACCAAACGAGTGACTATCCAACAAGTACGAATTAATATAAACATTTTAGAGGCCTTGCCTGGAGTGAGCCATTAAAAACTTCCCACGATCCTGTGAGCGATGCTGCTTCCTCGGAGAGCAGCAGAATTCCGTGTCCCTCACTGGAGAGTCCCGGGCAGGTCAGGCTGAGCTGCCACCTGCTCACTCAGAGCTGGGGCTGAGCCTCCCCCTGGTTTGAGTGGCGCCAGAGCAGTGTGGTCCCTGGAATTTGATTATTTGTGTTAGCAGATAATTTAGGCCAGAAGGCTGAGASTGTTCCCTTCCTTCCCTGGATGTCGTCATGCTTCCCTAAACACACTCCCGGCTCCTGTGTCCCCTGCCCACCCCTTGCCCCAAAAGTACAACAAAAACCCTTTCAATGTCTCTTCTCGTGCAGGGTCGCTGTCCACTCATTTTGGGCTTGATTTTGGTCTGTGCAGGCCTACAGAATGAGAGGATTTCATTAACTGCACCACGCAGAGCCATGTTTTAAATTATTACATGCATTTAAAAAAAGAGTCGTTTTTTGATATGTGGTTCTTCTAAAATATTCCCAATGCCACCCATGAGCTTTGGTGTTCAAACAAGAGTGACAAGAAATGACCCCTGTGCTCTCCCACTGCCATGGAACAAGACCCTTCTAACAATTCCCATCATTTTCATCAGATTTTAGAGACCTGGTGTGGGAACTGCCCGGGGTGTTGAGTGGGAAATCTCCCAGTGATGTTTTTAATGAGATTATGGGCTCAGCTGGGCCAGCAGCCGTGCTGACATGTGCCTTGGCTCGTGCCATCTCTTGCCTGAGAGTCTCAGCTGTCCCCCTATCAACAAGGGGGGGACACTTGGGACACTGGGACTGGCACTTGTGTCCCCCCYGGCACAGCCCAGGGGTCTGACTTGAGGAACAATTGTAATTCCACCAGGACAACTTCTAGTGTTGTGTACAATAACACCTCTGGTCTCGATGTGTGCTGGTGTGAACAAGAGCAGGGTGCAGCCTCTCTGATTGCTTTTCAATGATTTTTAAGAATGCCAAGAAGTGGTTGAGGTGCTCTGAAGGGAGTGCTGTGGTGAAGGGGCTTTTCCCAACCCTTCAGCCCCTGGCTGGGCCCTGTCCATGTTTGCAGTCAGAACCAAGAACTCCCATCCCTTGGTGGAGTGAACGTGTGCCTGGACAGACCCCAGCAGGGCCCAGGAGCCATCAGCCCCAGGGCTGGGTGTGRGTCTGTTCTCTCCATTCCCCACAGCTCGGCATCCCCAGCTGGGAAAGGATGCAGCTTTTTGAAAAGAAAAATGAGAAGTTCCTTTCCCCTCTCTCTAGCACAGAGGCATTCTTGTGGGCGGGAATTGTCGGCCCTGGATGATGGGATGGGTGTTTTCAATCATTCCATTTCCTTGTATTTCTTGCTCATTTTTCACCCATTTTGATTTATTTTTAATGGCCCTGACACCGTTGTTTATAATAATAAACACCGAATGTGTGGACACAATGAGTCTGTTTCAGGTTCAAGTGTTTTTAATAACCTTGCAGCGAGAAATAGACCCGAGCCCAGATCTGGAGAAACCCGAGGAAGACTCTGTGGTGCTGCAGTGAAATCTGATTTCGGAGCTGCTGCTGTGCAAACAGCCCGGACAGCACCAGCTCTGACTGCAGACAACACTCCCCTTTGTATCCCCCCCAAACCCTGACTCCCCAGCGGGGTTTTTGTCCTCCAGACATGCCCTGATTTAAGCAAAGGCAAGACAAGGGGGCAGGTATAAATATCTTTTTATTATGATTATTTATCGGTGCCTCTGCAGCCCTCCTGGGCACTCGGCCCAGAGCAGGCCTGGGTGATTCTCACCTGGGATGTGGCACAGAGCAAGGCAAAGGGGAAAAGTGACCATCAGCATCGTGAGGCCTCCTGCTGCTTAATTAAATAAAACCTAATCAGCTGTTTTCAGTGGTGTAACAATTTTGAGGGAGTTGTTTTTGGCCCAGAAAAACGCCCTGGTGTGTCTGCAGGCRGCCGAGTGGGCTCCGTGTGCCCCCAGCGCCCAGCAGAGGTCAGGGCATGGAAACCTGCCCGGGCTGGGAGGTGGGATCAGCCTTTTGGGAAAACCAGGGTTGGATTCTGGAGAGCACAGCACGGTAATGCTGCCCCTGGCACCCCCGGCAGGGCTGGGAGGGGCAGGGCTGGGTTTGAGGGTCCCCGGGAGCCCTGGGGAGCTGGGACAGGACCCCCTTGTGACCCCCAGCCCCAGGAGCTCGTCCCCTCTGCCATGTCCTGGTGCAGGGGACAGCCAGGGCTCTCCTGCCCCTCAGGGCTGCCCATTTCCCCGGCAAAGAGGTGCCAGGTCCCGGCAGGGAGGGGACCGTGGGCACCTGCAGCTCCTTTTGTGTGTGCCCGCTGTGCCACGGGGTGGGAAGGAAAGGGATGCCCATGGAACAGGGGCCCTGCTGTGCTGGGGATTGCCTATAAATGATCCCAGTCCTGCTTAGCAGAGGAACCCCTGTGCTGGAGCAGGTCCTGGGCCAGGCTGGGAGTGTGCACAGAGCTGTGCCCGTCCCCATCCTGAGCTGGGAGCTGGGAAATGCTCTCCCTGCCCYTCTGCAGCCCTGCCCGAGCCAGCCCTGCTCAGCCCTTTGTCTTTACAGGGTCTTCTGCCCCATTTATCTTCCCCAAATGTCATCTCCCCTCCCCACTCCGTGCAACACCCCCCAAAAAATAATAAACGGCGGCAGGCTCTGTAAACAGAGCCTATCTGCAGAGCTGTTTGAAATGTAGACAGGCTCAAGTGAATTAGTTCAGCGAGGACTTAATTGCTGTCCTGTCTGTCAGCGTGCAGCGCTGAGGGTGAGCAGGGGGGCCTGGCAGGGAGATGGATGGGGTCCTGTGCCGGGGTGGCAGCCGGGGTCACTGCTCCAGGAGCCACGTCCCGGCGTGACCCCGCACAGATAAACGGGCCCTGCACCGTCCCCATGGCTGCATCCTGCTGCTCTGACCCTTCCCTGGCCTCCCCAAATCCAGCCTGGAACAAAAACACTCAGAGAAGGGCCTGGCTTGGCAAAAAGGACCTGCTGTCCGGGCCTTGTGCCAGCCTTTTTGGGGCTCGGGGCTGTTGCTCTCCTCGGATTGTGAGGGTTGGCTGCTGGTGGCAGTGTCAGGTTGGTGGCAGTGTCGTGTGTCCCCAGAGCACGAGGCTCTGCAGGGATATCTCCATCCCAGGCAGGAGAAATTCCTTCAGTCATGTAGGAGAGGAGCAGGATACTCATTGCCTGTCCCCTCAGAGCTGTGACCCTCGTGCCTCGCTGTGTCCCTCTGCCCTGCCTTGTCCCCCAGGCAGAGCCCAGCCCTGCCGGAACAGCTCAGCCCTTTCCCGGTGTTCCCGGAGCCGTCTCAGCCCTTTCCCGGGGTCCCGGAGCCAGCTCAGCCCTTTCCCGGTGTTCCCGGAGCCAKCTCAGCCCTTTCCCGGTGTTCCCGGAGCCAKCTCAGCCCATTCCCGGTGTTCCCGGAGCCAGCTCAGCCCTTTCCCAGCTGCTGGAGCCCGCCGAGTACAGCTGGTGGGCAAAGACACTGCAGATAAAAACCCGCAGAACCATCAATGACAGCACAGGGCGGGGGGCAGGAGATGCCCCAGGAGGGTGAAGGGCCCCGCGAGAGGGTGCAGCACCCTGGGGTGCGGGGCAGAGGGGCTGGCAGTGCGGGAATGGGGCGGGGGCAGCCGTCAGGGGCGCGTCTGGCCGGGCTCTTCCCCACCTCCCCCGTAATTAAACAGCAGCCTCTGATGCGTGTGGAAAAGGAAGGAGAGAAAGAAAAAAGGATCAGCAAACCCAAGCCCTCGGATTACTGTTTACCCCCTCGAGGAGCACAGAAGTATATTGTCCATTTAATAGAAGCCTATAAATCACTGAAAAACATTTATAAAATAATTGAAGGTAATGGGAACCATTTGTTTAAATAACATCACGTTCATGCCCCAGAGGTGCAATAAAAGTTAGATTAATTGATAGGATTTTATATCTCACTGTGAAAAACTGAGTCACATTCTAGACACCGACAGTTTGGGAAAGTTGCAAATTCATCAGGCACCCAGCTACTATCAAAATAGTCTCTTCCATGTGAAGAGGCACATTTATATGACCCTGAAGGGTTTTGGGATGAGAACTATTTACTTAAACTGTGAAGTGAACTAGCCAGTGTGAGATCCTGACCCAGATTGGGGTTTTTTCCTTCCTCTTCTATCTGCTGTTGCATTTTTTTTTCCCATTATGATAAAAAGCAAATAAATATCTCTAAACCAGAGGCTCATTCCTAATCCAGGGCTCTGGTGTCCCGCATCCATCTGTGCCCATGGGAATGGCACCTCAGAGGCATCAAGTGAGGATGCTGGAGCAGGGATTCGGGGCTGGGGCCACCCCCCAGCCTGGGCTGCTCCCCCAAAGCTTGCCCGGTGCCTGCCAAGCCCAGGGCAGGGCAGGGTTTGCCCTCCAGGGGCTCCTCTGCCTCCAGCCCGAGCCAGCTCCTCTCAGGCTGTGAACCCTCTGCCCCTCCCTGTTCCCGGGGACTGTTTTGTGGGTTATCCGGAGGAGGGCAGGGAAGCGGAGCAGGGCAGGGGGCTCAGCAGGATCGCCCTTGCCGGGTGCCGGGAGCTGTGGGCAGGGACTCCCCGGCCCTGCGGCTGCTCTGCCCTCCCAGGGCTCCCTCCCTGCCCACACTCCGCTCTGCCTTCGCCCGGTTTTCCCCAAGCTCCATTTTCACTTCTTCTCTCTCCTCCCACCAACGCTGGTTTCCCTGAGAGCGAGGCCGAAGCGAGGCAGGGCCGTGCCAGGAGAGGCGGTGGCACTGTCACCCCCGGGCCACCGCACTGTCCTGCAGCCCCTGGTGCCGGCAGCGGGGACATCGCGCTGCCCAAAACGCTCCGGGGCTCATCTGTTCAATGGCTCCATCAAACCCGGGGCGGAGGTGCCCCCAAACGCAGCCCCTCGGGGTGGGTGGCACGGTGGGGACCCGGCTCCTCGGGACCCCCAGCACCAGCCCGTCCCGGGGAGGGAGGGGCTCCCTCCCCGCCACCCTCGGCAGCGCCGCCGAGCCCGGGCTCCGCATCGGCTTTTGATAAAGGCTCCCTGTCAAACAAGGGCTGAATAAATCATGATGTGTTACCAAGACGCATTACAGCTTTTAAAACAACCACCGTGGCATTCTACCCCACGGACTGATGAGTCTGGGGATGCCAGATCCCTGGCGCTCCGCAGCCTCGCTGGAGCCAGCTCACATCTGGAGTGCAGTAAACGTACCCAGAAGCAAGAAAGCGGCTCTGTAAGGGTCAGGAGTACAGAGAGCGG
This sequence comes from Mixornis gularis, assembly GCA_003546035.1. NCBI lineage: Eukaryota > Metazoa > Chordata > Aves > Passeriformes > Timaliidae > Mixornis > Mixornis gularis. The sequence goes on along the minus strand of QVAJ01000166.1, from coordinate 69,886 downwards.
CTGCTGACTCCAGGCGCCACCCCAAAACCCACATGCATTTCCTTGTGTAAACACATGTGGCCAAAAGGCAGCCATGGTCACCTTTCTCCAACGTGAGCCCTATAAAACCACCAGCAAAGTGAGGAACAATGTCACTATTATTGTTTTAGAGGAATTCCTCCGGAGCAGAAAAGCACAGCCGGGCTGCCGACAAGGGTGTCTTTAAAGGCAGGGCTGACAATTGACTCCAGAGCCGAGGGGAGGAAAAAAATTCCCCCGGGGTTGATCATTTGCAGTTGTTGGGGGTGTCCAGAGCTGCCCCGATAACCTGCTGGGTCCTGCTGCCAGAGGCACAGCTGGGCACAGCTGGGCACGCAGAGCCCTGACACACTCATCACCCCATCAGTGGGGCTGGTGCCAAGACAGCCCACCCCAGGGGTATGGGGTGCTTTGGGGCCAGCCCAGGGGTATGGGGTGCTTTGGGGCCAGCCCAGGGATATGGGGTGTTTCGGTGCCATCCCAGGGATATGGGGTGTTTTGGGGCCAGCCCAGGGGTATGGGGTGCTTTGGGGCCAGCCCAGGGATATGGGGTGTTTCGGTGCCATCCCAGGGATATGGGGTGTTTTGGGGCCAGCCCAGGGGTATGGGGTGCTTTGGGGCCAGCCCAGGGGTATGGGGTGCTTTGGTGCCAGCCCAGGGATATGGGGTGTTTTGGGGCCAGCCCAGGGGTATGGGGTGCTTTGGGGCCAGCCCAGGGATATGGGGTGTTTCGGTGCCATCCCAGGGATATGGGGTGTTTTGGGGCCAGCCCAGGGGTATGGGGTGCTTTGGGGCCAGCCCAGGGATATGGGGTGTTTCGGTGCCATCCCAGGGATATGGGGTGCTTTGGGGCCAGCCCAGGGATATGGGGTGTTTTGGGGCCAGCCCAGGGGTATGGGGTGCTTTGGGGCCAGCCCAGGGATATGGGGTGTTTCGGTGCCATCCCAGGGATATGGGGTGTTTCGGTGCCATCCCAGGGATATGGGGTGCTTTGGGGCCAGCCCAGGGATATGGGGTGTTTTGGGGCCAGCCCAGGGGAAAGTCAGTGTGTTGGATGTGGATTCTGGGGGAAGCACCCATGGAGCCCCTCCTGTCTTAGCAGTGTGCAGGGAATGGACTCGCTGAGAGCCAAGGAACTGCTCCCAAACTTTTGCTGGGTTAATCGCCCCACAAGAGGATTTCTCCCCCACCCAGTATCAGCTGCATCTGCAGCCCTGCTGATGCAATCAGAAGTGGCATCCTTTGGCCTGAGAGTTCACTGGACCCAGAACAGAAAACCACGGGTCCCTTCACGTGGGGCTGACCAGGACGATGATTTGGGGTCGGGGCCTGCTTTCCCTTGGGGGGTGCATGGGTGGAGACCTTGTAGCTGCTGCTCCTTGGGGATTTATTGCCCCTCTGTAAAACCAGCCCTGGGCTGCCAGAAGCAGCAGGAGCGATAACCTGGAGCCAGATCCTGCTGGTGATGGGGAACCAGGGCCTGGAGCTGCCCCGGCTGTGGGCACTGGGCACAGACCCCCCAGCACTGCCCAGGGGTGGCAGCAGGCAYGGGGCTCCTGCCAGCAGGGGTGTCACCCCTGCCCAGAGCCCCAGCTGAACAGGGCTCCAGCACCAGAGGGTCTCTGAGTCCCTGGCGGGGGGGCCAGGGCAGGAGGGTTTTGGGGACAGCACAGGGAAAGGGCTGTGAATATGTAGGGAGGTGCAGATAGGATGACTCTCCAGGCTTAACACCTGATTGGGATGACCTTGCTCCTGGATCAGGGCTGTCCTGCAATGACCATAGATGAACATCTGAAATTCACTGATAAGCCCATCAAATGGTTGAGTGTGTTAGAGGCTGTATGAATGCACTGCAGAAAGTTCCTCCAGTGAGTCAGGGTCCCAAAACCTTTCTTTGGGGAGCTTATCTTATCAGGCAGGGATGCCTCGCTCCCCAGGAAACAGGGCCAGCTCAGCCTGAGCAATGAGGCTCTGAGCAAGAGCATTGCAAAACTGAAGGTGCTTTTGGAAAAGTCTGACATGGCAGAGAGAAGGGTGAGCAGAGAGGAAGAGGAGGCTTAGTCACGTTGGCCACAACCCAACACCGCGGCGCTTCTCCGGGGCAAGGTCTTTATTGTCCTTCCTGGGACAAAGCCGTACATCTGCCTTCCCCCTTTCCCTGTGAGAGAACCTGGGGGCTGTTCCCAGCCAAATCCGCTCCTTAATTCCCTCCATCAGGGGCTGGGGCCAGCGAGAGGGATCCTGCCGCATCCTCCCGGGGAAGCCCCGCTGCTCCCAGGGCTGGGAACCGGGGCTGCGCTGGGGCCGGGGTCCCTCGGCCGCGGCCACCCCGGGGCTCCCGGGGGCTCCTCCAGCCCAGGCACCGCCCGTGCCCTCCCGGAGGCGGCCGTGGGAGGATGAGCTGTGGGGAGCCACCGACACAAGCAGCGAGTTTGATCCTGAGTGAAAACAAACCATCTGGCCAGGGAACGAGCTCCTCTCTCCCTCCCGCCCGAGCTGAGCCCGAGCCCGAGCCTGAGCCGAGCCTGCAAAGCCCCTGCGGTCCTTCGGGTCCCCTCACCACCCGGAGCCAGGCGGGTGGGGAGCCAAAAGCTGCCGTAAATAACGTGCAAATAACCGGCTGAAGTTTTAAAGCAGCCAACATTCCTGGGAAAGAGTAATGTCAGTGTCTGGGGGATAGACATCCAGAACCGTCCCCAAAAGGAGGAATTTCAGTGCACAAGGATGATGCCTTCCCTGCTCCTCCTTTCTCCCCGGGCTGATGGAGATCATGAATTTCCACCTACTTGGGAAATTCTTCCCAGGGTAAGCGCCARCGTTAAATTAAAACCTCCTTGGAGCCCTTGCCTAAAAGCCAGCGTGTCCCGGCCACCGCGGGAGTGTGGCGGGTGCAGGAATGCTGGTGAACGCTGGTGAATGGTCCCTTTAAGCACACGTTGGGCACAATTCCTGGGGCTGGCAGCACGGGCAGCCTCCAAACTGCGGGGAGCCTTTGGTGTGTGTAAATCCCTGGACACCCACGCACTGGAGGGGGAGTGGAGCTGAGGGACCGGCTCTGCAGCTGCCAGAGCAGCCTGGCCACGCTCTGTGCGGGGACCTCTGTGCTCTCCCCGTGTGGGTGTGCCCTCCCTGTGCCAGGGTTGAGGCACTCGCACCCCCAGAGGCTTTGCAGCACACAGCTACAGGAGATRTGTGATTATTATTGTCATTGCCTCCTTTTTTTGTGTTTCAGAAAAGTGGTTGCCCTTAGGATGGGGATCTAGAGGTGGCTGTGGAGGAGCTGGCAGCGTTTGCTGCTGGGCTCTGTGAAGGTGGGAGAAAAGGAACTTTTTTATGTGGATTTTTCATAGTTGATTWAAAAAAAAGACCATGTGTCTGTTTTGCCATGGCAGAAGGAAGTGTCACTAGTGATTAATGGCATTGTAAACTCCTTGCTGAAATAGGGTCAAAGCCATTGTGTGGGAGACATTTGGGGCCAGTTCTGCCACCTGTCCAGTGTTTGCTGGGGACTGGGTCTGGCACGGGGCTGCTGGGGGTCACAGCCTCATCTCCAGGTGTCCCTCAGGATTTCTCCTGCTTCCATCAGCTCAGCAGGGGAAGTTTGGCAGGCTCCAGTGATGTCCGTGTAGCTCAAGGCAGCCGTGTGCTCCAGGGCTGCACCCAGCTGCTCCCACGTGGAGTGCCCAGTGCTCAGACCCAGCTCAGGGCCTGCCCTACAGGSATGAGATTTTGGGGAGGGTCCAAGAGCAGGTCACAGGGACCCTCACTGAGGGCACTGCCTTGTGCACCAGCCCGTCTCTTCTTTCACACCCTGGACAGCCCCAGACTGTCACCATGGTGGGAGACAAGTGCAGAGGACCTGAGRAGCAGCTGTGGGGGACAGACACCCCCAGCTCTGTGGGCCCTGTCCCCAGGGCTGGCCTGGGACACAGCCCCATCGTGTCACCCCCTCTGCACACCGCCAGGATCCCAGCCAGCCTCTCTTTGTAGTGCTATTTTTAAAACACCAAAGGAGAACTCCCACCTCTGTCTGCTGGAAACGTGGCGTGTCCCCCGCAGCCAAGAGCTCTGCTCATTTTCAAACCTGCCGGAGTTYGCCTTAGATATAAAACCAAACAAGCAAACTGAAAGGGGCTTGTTGTGTAAAAAAGTTCCTCCGAATTAGTTATATCTGGCTTGTGATCCCTTTTTGATTGAATGGTTAATAGCAGCCAGGTGCAGGCAGTACGGGACGCCCGCCYGCGCCTCTGGAAGCAGCCTGGGAACGCGGGGCAGCCCACGGGTGGCTCGGTGTGTGGGCTGCTCCTGCCCTTCCTCTGCCTCCCGCTTATCCACAGGGATCCCGGCCTTTGTTTCCTTCCCTCGGCGCTGAACCAGCGCAGGAGATGCTCACACTGCGTGTGTGTGTGTGTGTGTGTGTGTGTGAGTGTGTGTGTGTGTGTGTGTGTGTGTGTGTGTGAGTGTGTGTGTGTGTGTGTGTGTG
>QVAJ01000166.1:41878-64656 GCA_003546035.1 Mixornis gularis | reverse complement strand
ATGGACACGGGCACAGATATGGACACAGGCACAGACATGGGCATGGACACAGACACACACATGGATACAGACAGACATGAACACGGGCACAGACACAGGCATGGACATGGGAATGAACATGGGAATGGACACAGACATGGAAACAGACACAGACGTGGGCACAGACACAGACATGGACACTGACATGGACACTGACATGGACATGGGAATGGACATGGGAATGGACACAGACATGGAAACAGACACAGACATGGACACTGACACAGACATGGACACAGACACAGACATGGACACTGACATGGACACGGGAATGGACACAGACATGGACACAGGCACAGACACAGACATGGACACAGACACAGACATGGACACAGACATGGACATGGGCACAGACACAGACATGGACACGGGCACGGCTGCGCCTGCCCTGGGCAGGATCCCCGTGTGCAGCACACATACGTGCAGGTGTGATGAACACGTCCCATGGGCAGCTGACACCTCTGTGCTGCCCCAGCACAGGGCCAGGAGCCCTCCCTGCTCCCAGTGCTCCTGCAGCAGGACCTTCACGTGGGATTTTTCCATCCTGGCACCTCCAAACACATCTGCTGGTGTGTGAGCCCCATCCCAAAGTACCTGTGTGTGCAGTTTTAGTGCTTCAGTTTTAGAAACAAACTGCCTGCATGGATGATAATAAGGAGTGGATGCCAGGGACAGAGACTGTCCAGAAGCTGCCAAGTTAAAGACATTGCTCTTCTGGAGTGTGACATGTCCCTGGGAGCACAGGGCCCAGGCAGGAGTGCTCCTGAGGGCAGGAGCATTAACCTGAGCAGTTCTGGGTCAGGGCACAGCAATGCCCTGGTGCTCACTGGCCCCTGGTCCCTGTGCCCACGCCAGGCTGTGGGAGCAGCACTGAAGATGCCTGAGCTGCTCCTGCCTTCACGTGGCCTTGGGGTCCTTTTCCACCCAATGTCCCCATTGCCAATACAGTATTTTTTTTTCCTTCCCTATCCCCATCATTTCTTTTTCTCAAGTGATGCATTTTCCACCCGACACTGTCCTAGAGAAAGATCCACAGCATGTCCCTTCCAGCTGGACCTCCTGTAGTGCTGGCTGTAGCCTGTCCGGTTACTGAACTTCTAAAWCCTCCAAAGAAACCCAAAGATTTTATACAAACAATTTCCTTGTGCCTGAAAATACAGAATTTGCCAAAGCTTTTCCCAGGTGACAGCATCCAGGAGGATGTCAGTGCCAACAGGAGAAGGGATTGTTGGGGCAAACACGCTGTGCCCTGCAGAGGTGCAGCCCATGGTGGGCTGGAGCCACAGTTCCCTGGGCTCCAGGCTGAGGGGTTTGGGGGGGTTTTGTCACCATCTGCAGGCAGTGGAGGCCAGGCAAGAGCTGGGCTGGCACCAGCGGGTGAGGTATCCACTGGAAAAAAACATCTGGACAGAATTAACCTGTCAAAACATTGTGAGAGCACACGATCATCCCCAACACCCTGCCCTGGCTCTGCCCCTGCCCCGTGCAGTGACAGTGCTCAGACCAGTTCCTCCAGCACTGAGACACAGCTCCAGTTTTCCACCTGCAAACAGGGCTGATAACACCTTCAGGCTCTGGGAAGGAAGGTGAGATCCAAGGGGAAAAGGTGCAGTGTTGGGGGCACTTCATTCAGTATTACCCCAAGGTTTCAGGTGGGCACAAATGGCTCAGAGAAAAATCAGCCCAAGGTCTGTTCCTTCTCCCAGAGGGGAACTGTTTGTAGGATTGGGGAATATTTAGACATGGCAGAAATGGGATTCCTAAACAAAGGGCTGGGGGAGGTGAGTCCCTGCTCTGCTGCCACTGCTCCCACCACGGAGGGTTTCCAGATTCGCTGCCTACCTGCCTGCAGGAGTAAAACTGTCCAGACCCACTGCCCAGAGCTCCARACTTCCATTTTAGGAGCTGGTGGAAACAGGGTGAGGCCTTTCTAATCCCCTGTTTTCTTACCAGAGCGGGGAGGTGGGCTGGGAACAGGCTGCTGCCTGCTCTGAGCAGGACTGTCCTGGTCCCCCTGGACACCCACCCAGGGCCACAGGAACCACCCCGGGGCTGATCCTGCACAGGATCCTCCCCTGGAGCCAGGGTCACGCTGGCCAAACCTCCAGCCAGGGTCACGCTGGCCAAACCTCCAGCACGTGCCCGAGCTGCATTTCAGCCAGGGTCCTTCCCTGCCAGTGCTGTGTGTTGGTCGTGGGATGGAGCCTCTTCTCCATCAATAGCCACGGAGTAAATTAAATGGTGAATTGCAGCACAGCAGGCCTTTGATACAGATTTACTTTGGGATTGTGYAATTAGCAGAGGGGGACTTGCAATCCTGGGAGTCGGTGTGCAGGAGCAAATTCCTTCCTATGGAAGGAATCAGGGCAGGCTGAAGGAGGGTGTCAGAGCCAGCTGCCACACGGTGACAGGGCTGGGCCAGTTAAGGCTTGGCCTGAGTTCAGGAAATAAAGATGTGTGATGCCAGATCSGTGCTATGGAGTGAGGGATGCTGCTGAGGGTTTTGGATGCTGGAGGTGGAGACAGAGCTGCACCACAGGCACAGAGGGGATGGAGGGCCGTGTCCTCTTGGCTGTGTGAAACCTCCCTCCCAGCAGAGCCCTTGGAAATGTCCCTCCTCCTCCTCCCCCCCGGTGCTGTGTGTGCTCAGCTYGGCCATGCAGGGCTGTGGGGTGTGTGGGGCCAGGAGCAGATGCAGGGAGGGTCCCGTGCTGGGCTTGGCGTGCAGGGCTGCACGTGCAACTCCTTTATTTACRCCCACAATCAGTTTACAACCTCTGGCCAAAGCTTCTTCCCCTGGATGGGAAGGTTTGGCCTGCAGAGGGACATTAGCACGAGGGTGAGTGGGAAATGTGAAAGAGSTCTCCATGTGAGAGCAGCTCTGCTGGTTTCCACACAGCTGTGGGGTTTCCATCCTTTGGGCTCAGAGAGGTCCCTGTGCCACCAGCTCTGCTCTGGGTGCCCAGTGAGCCAGTGCTGCTCCCCTCACTGCAGGGTGATGGTGAGGGAGGGGTGGGGCACTGGAGTTAATGGAAAAGATAAAAAAAAAATTGCATCTTGCTGTAAAACTCCGAATAAAAAAGGTGGAGCGGGGGGAATGAAGGATCCCGCTGGTGTGCAGCTGATCTGCTGACTCAGGCAGCCCKCGGAGGATGGAGGAAAACGCTCCACCGCAGGACGGCCGAGTGCCGCGGAGCCCGGGGCTGTGAGTGCCGGCAGGGAGCGGGATCCGGCCCCGGCCCTGCCCTGGGCTCACCGGGCACTGCAGGCGCTGCTCTCACACTGCAGTGAAGGTGTGGGGCCTCAGCCCGGCCCCGCTCCCGCCCCTGCRAAACTTAATTGTTTTCTGCGAAGAAAAAAAAAAAATCATTTGGGGAATAGATGGAGAAAGGAGATAGCGTCAGGCAGTCATGGCCTGTTCTCCACCTGTTGTTATTTTGGTCTGGCCCAATCAACCTGCTAGCCAGGCTGGAGCCAGAGACCATCTGGAAAAACTGCCGTGTTTATAAAACTGACATGGAGCAGCACCCCAGGGCCCTGACCTCCCACACAAATCTGGAAATGATTAAAATGGCCCCGGCTGCCTCGGCGGCGCGGAGCTGCCTGTGGAGCAGCCCACCGCCCGCATTTGGAGTTCTCATCAGCGGGGCGGGGACCGCCCGGCCCCGGGAGCCCCGCCCGCGGCCCGCGGCTCGGGGGATGCTCCGGGGGAAGGCGCCAGCGCAGCTCATCCTGCTGCACCTTTCCCTGCGCTCACGGCTGCACTGCTGCCCCGCTCCTGCCCGCCCGGGATGACAACGGGACTGTGATTGCAGCCTCGGAGCCGAGGGCAGCCGGTGTGAGCCCAGCGAGCTGGCTGGGGGTTCTCCAGCTCCTTCTGCAGGCACTGAGAGCCTGCACGGCTCCAAATCGCTGCTGCAGGGCTGCTGCCACATCCAGCCCTTCCTTGGGAGCACAAAGGCTCTGGCAGGACCTTGAGCTGGGCTCCAGGTTTGGAGAAACGCTCCCAAAAGGCGGCTGCCCTTCCCTCTGCTGCTCTCAGACCTCCCAGCCCCGGGATCTGCGTCCCCCGTGCAGCAAAGGGTGACACCACAGCCCAAATTCAAGCCACACTGGACCTTGCTGACCTGCCCTGGCCTGGGGACATGTGGCTGCTCTCAGCCCTGCCTCGCCTGCTGGGCAGCAGCTTAATTAGAGAGGTGTGAATAATGAATTATCCGTGACTCTGAGCCATCCATGGAAAATTCAAATCAACCTGCTTTGCGGTTACAAGACGTCAGCAAACTCTCCGCCAAGAGGGAGCAGGGGGAGAGGCAGAGCCAGCCGGTCTCTCGGTGGGGATGAGGGTGGGTGGAGGTGATGGCTGTGCAGGAAAGGGCTGCTCGGCCCCCGGCAGTGTGAGCCAGGGCTGGAGCTCCAGGCCGTGTGACAATTATCCCGCTCCCACCTCACTCCCCACCGCAGGCCAGGGGCTGGGGGGGCACTCAGAAAGGTGCTGGGGCAGCCAGGGCCAGCAGCCGGAGGGGAGGCGAGTCCTCCTTCATGGGGAGTCACCCTGGGCCCCTCCAGCTCCCGCCAGGGCAGGTGCAGCAGTCCTGGCACAGGAGTAAAGACAGGTCCAGCCGGGGTGGGGGACAGCTGGGGACAGACAGGAGCAGGGGCAGGGGGGCCCATGCCCAGCCCCATGGCACACCAGGGGTGCTCACAGCTCCCTCTTGCACACAGAGCTGCTGGACTGATAGTGAAGGTTTGGTAAACTCTTGCTTCACCCCAGCACAAGGGGACCTAATCCCTGGAAGGGCCCTGGCCTTGGGCCCTGAGGAGCCTTCGGGCTGTTTGTCTTTGTCCCTCCCTGGTTTACCTGTTCAGCCCCTGCCACCCCTATTGTTCCCGGTGTTATCAGGGGAGGGTGATGGGGACAGGGACAGGGACAGGGACAGGAGGGGCTGCTCAGGCTGCAGAGTGTGGTGGGGACAGCCGGGAGCTTGAACTTGGCGCAGCCACTGCCGGGCACAGCTGGGCAGGATGTCCTGGGCAGTTTGTCCTTCCCTGCAGGTGCAGCCCTGASCTGGCTGTGGGGGCAGCAGCTCCTTCCCTCCTCTCCAGCCTGCCCAGGGAGCTGCTGCTCCTGCTCCCGTGTGCTCGGGCTGGGATGCTGGGAAAGACCCAACCTCAGCACCTCCTCCCTGGGCAGGCAGGGGGGTGTCAGAGGCTGTCCAAGGATGGATGGAAAAACGTGCAAAAATGGCCAGCCTGAATTTCAGATGCTTTAATTGGCTGCTGATAACGAGGGGCAGCCTCGTGCTGCTCTGGATGAAGTCTTTGAAACAGGCAGAAAATAAACCTACCACGTCTCTGTCCAGGGCCAGCTCTGCCCATTGATCTCTCTATCAGAYGAGTAAACCCATATATATTAACCCGGATCCAAAGTAAACACATTCTGAGCTCTGAAGAAGCYCAGGTGAGTCCTTTTCTCCCCCCAGGATGATGGAGCTGAAGCCCTGGCTGGGGGCAGCCMTGTGACCCCAGAGCAGCCCCCGGCACAGGCTCAGCTGGGACGTGTGGCTGTGTGTGCCTCAGTTTCCCTGCCTGGGGAGGGGATAGGAACCTCCACAGCAGGTTCATCCTGGGTCCTGTGGCTGCCACTGCTCACCTGGCCCAGGGGACCTGTGCTGTGAGCACCCACCAACCCTCCAGCCTCAGCCCCCTCTGCTTGCAGAGATTATTAAATCTCCCTGCAGAGGGACGGGCTCCCACTGATTGCCCGGGAGGAAGGAGGGTGATAACAGCAGGGAGATAAAAAACCCTCCTGCCAGCCCCAGCAYCAGGCAGGGGACCCTGGCAGCCCCTGCACACACCAACTGCAGGGACCACGAGGGACTGTCAGCCCCTACTTTACTGTAATCTGTAAAAAAAATACAGTTAAAACCTATGACATGAATGGATTTTGTGAGTAAATTGCCCTGAGGGAAGTTCAACACTTGGGAACACCAGAAAAACCTGTGGYTGATCCAATCACTGGCCAGGGACGATGAGTGGGTCTGACCTGGGTTTGTTCTCCCCTGRCACTGACAGAGCATCACCCGGGCTTTGAGGGGAACCCCTGGGACCCACCTGCCTGGGCAGTCAGAAGTGAAACCCTTTCCCAGGACAGGAGCATTTCGGTGCTTTCTCATGGGGGAGACTTGAAATGACTCACACTAGTGGGGGTTTTGGCACCATGGGCTCTGTGCCTAATTTTTTTTTTTAATAAACTTCAAAGTTTCATTTCCGCACGATTGTTTTGCCTAATTTTGCTTCAATTCTTATACTAAGAACTGTGCTAGATACTTCTGCTTCACCTTTTCCTTTAAATGATGTGCTAGATACGTTGTGGATGTGATCTATTACATAGACACGGTCATTTGGGTAGTACAGAATTCGGTTTGATGTGACTGGCAGCCTGGGAATGAGGAGAGAGCATCCCTGCGGTGCCGCACGGGGACCTCACCCCCTCCATCRTTCCCGCCGCTCTCCAGCCCCGGCCCCGCTGGGAGCCGAGGGTGGATGGAAACGGCGCCTGAGGAGCTGCACCGAGGGCAGGGGGGAAGCGAAGGGAAGTGACTCGTCTCTGTCACCGCCGGGCTGTGTCACCGGACAAGGGGGATGTCATCGGAGGGGAGGGGATGTCCCTCCGTCCGGCCCGGGAGCGGAGGGCGCTGCTCCAGCCCTGCTCCAGCCGTGCCTGCCCAGAGCCCGGATCACCCACGGGAGAACAGCCAGGCACCGCTGCCGGCCTGGGTGCCGCGCTCCCGGTGAGGGGCCGGGCAGCTGGACCGCGGCCGGGCCGGGTTTGGGCTGCACCTTGCGAGGCTGGGCAGGAGCCAGAGGAAGCCGCGGCAGCCGCCGGCCGCGCTGGGAGCGGAAACCGGGACAGCCCCAGCGCCGCGACCTTTCCTCCCTCTGGGAATGTGCTGCCTCAGCAGGAAGCGCCTGGGGCTCTCCGGCCTCTCCCGGGGGCTGCTGCTCCCCAGCACCGCTGCCAGCTGCTGCGCTGCCCCGGGAAGGGGCTGGGAGCAGCCCTGAGCGGCTGAGAGCATCCTCGGCCGGGATTTGGGGAACGGGGCTGGCTGTGTGTCACACCCACACCGCCAGTCACCGCATTTCTCACGTGGGCAGGAGAAAAGGGACCCGGGGAGCAGGACAGCCCAGCCTGGCTCAGGCTGCTCCCAGCGCACCGCAGGGATTTCTGCCCTCGGGTCTCATTCGGTATTTTTTAAGYGGTAAATAAATCGCCTGGGAAATTAGGGCAGAGGGTGGGAAAAGCTGACATCGGGTCGCGATTCCTGTTCTCCCTCCACACTGTGATGCGACCCTGGGGAAAAGCAGCGTCCCGCTGAGGGTGTGAAGCTGCCGGCCCTGCCCCGAGCCCCGCAGCATCCCGCAGCCCCGCCCGCTCCCGAGGGAGCTGTTGGACACGGATTACAGGTGGCCAAAAGGACAGAGCCTTTTGGAGGACAGGCCTGCATTGGCAGGGCCCAGCGCGGGCAGGGGCAGGTCCTGGGTGTGAATGTTGTGGAGCAAAGCTCAGCCCCAGCCCTGGGATCCACACTGTAAAACCTCTGTGAACTGAAAATCAAAATGCTTTCCTTATCTCACTCAAAACTCAGCCCAGGTAAGTCCCTAGCAGTATCCAGGTTTCTCTGAACATGCCAAAATATCAAGCCAGGCTGGGGTTCAGGTTTGTGATTAAACTCTTGGGGTCTGGGGGCTCACAGTGACCGGGCACAGGGACTGCAGCACAGCCCTACCCTCGGCACAGCCCTACCCTCWCTTTCTTCAGCCACGGGGAAATTCGGACAGGGCTTTGGCTGGCACATCCCTGGCGCCAGAGGCAGCTCGGGGTCAGTCCCTGGAGGTGAAACACCCCGAGGAGCACCGGCATAGGAAACAGGGGCCCGTTCCGGTGAGGAAACGGTGCGAATGTTATTTATTTGCGGAGTTTTGTTTTCATTAACTCCAGCATGAGTCAGGCCCTTCCTGCCAGCATTCCGCCCGGCACGGTGCCTGCGGCTGGCACGGCCCCGCAGGGTGGAAGCCGCGATGGCGTGGGCGCAGGAAGGTGACAAGGCGGCCSCGGGGCAGGTGCCGGCCGGCCCGGCGGCGCTGGCGACAGTGACACCGCCAGACGTGTCCCCGWGCCGCTCCTCGGGGCTTTCCAGGGAGGCTCCATGAGCCGCGCGCATGAATCACGGGCTGGCTGGGAAAAGAGGAGAAAGGCGGCGATGATGGGGGACAGGGAGCTGGGGGAGGGCTGCAGCAGCCCCCCGGAGGGGCCGGGGCTGTGCTGGAAGCAGCTGCCTGCGGGATGGTCGGGGCTAATTTTAGGGGTGGGATTGGGCGGACGCCCCGGAGCCGGGCTCGGGGCGCAGCGCGGAGCCGGAGCCATCCAGCCCATCCTGTCTCCCGCAGGCGGGCGAGGGTAAGAATAGCACGGCCGTGCTTCCCGGCTCCGTGGCCAGGGATTTCCTGAGCAGGGCGGTGCCGAGGATGCGGCGCCTGCCCGTGCACCGGCGGCTCCGGGTGCCCGCGCCGKCCCTGCAGCTCCGTGCCGGGGAATCGCAGCTCCGGTGTCCCGGCCAAGCCGAGGCTGCCGGGGAGCAGCCGCAGGTGCCAGTGCCGGCTGTTCTGCGGCAGCCAGAGCGCACGGTGGGGTGGGAAGTGGGTCCAGAACGGGGAGCCTTGCCACCATTCCAGGTCCCAGCCATTTCAGCTCCAAGAAGGGGCCCCTTCGTGATGAATTAACAGGGACATTCAAACCCAGGCTGGCGACAGCCGTTAGAAACACCCTGTCAGGAACACACGACAGTTTCCCGGTCTGTTCACTTTTCCCGAGAGACGCYCCGGCGTGGGTGAGAACAAACCAAAGACAAGTTGGGGGGTTTCTGCAGCTGAGGCTTCTGCCCTTCCCCTGCAGATATCCCATCCTGTCCTCTCCCGAGGCAGAGAGGAACAGCCCCTGCAGCCTGCACAGCCCTGCAGAGCAAAGGTCTTTGTGTGAGCAGGAGCCGGTTCCCCCGCGCTTCCTCCGCCCCGCTGCCTGTGACCCACCGCGTCCTCCGGGCCCGGGGCTGGCCCAGGCAGGAAACAGGTGGGATAAATATTTGTGCAAAGCGGAGTGAAATTTCCCTTGAAGGCCGTGCAATGTGTTTCCCTCGCCGCGGCGGTGAATGGGGAGGTACCGGCCGGCACAGCAGCAGGTGCTGCCAGGGCGGGGTGGGAGCGGGGCTGCCGCCTTCCCGGGGAAAGTGAGCCCAATACTCTGACTTCACCCCGAAGACAGGCTCAGGAAGCTGCTGGGGACTGCAGGAAAARCAATCCTGGAAAAACCTAGACATTTAACTGCTGTGGCTTAAACCCAAGGCCCGTGGGAGGGAGCCCTGTAGGGCGGGAGCCAGCACACCCCAACCCAGGAGAGCCAGAGCCCCATGGGAGCAGYACAACATCTCCCGTGCTGCTGGGAYGGACCAGAGCCTGCTACAGGCCCYGTGTGACACTCACAGAGATCTGTGCAGGCCATTTGCAAGRCTGGTTGAGAAAACCACCGAGGGCCACACACCCCTGCAGTGCAGCAGGCACAGCCCCAGCACGGCCGGAGCCCACACGGGCTGAGAGCAGGGGATGTGCTGGCAGAGGAATATCTGTATCTAGAACCCAAAGTGAACAMGTCTGAGGTCTCAAACTCCATCTGGCTCATTTCAGAGCYGGTCAGTGGGAAAGGRGTGGGAATTCTCTGTCTGAGCCGCKGGYGAGGTGAGCGCGGGCAGCACAGGATGCAGGCGCCTCTGAGCTGACACACACTCGGTACAGCCCCAACATCTGCTCTCTGACCTCTTGAGCTCCACTGCTGGCGAACCTGATGCCGCTGCCTTCCCCCTCTTGGATTTCCTCCTCCTCCTCCTCCTCCTCCTCCTGCCTGCAGAGACCACGAGCTCCCTGGAGCAGGTGGGCACCCGCTTCCCCCACAGCGCTGCAGGAGCTGAGCCCCGTGATTTGGGGGCTGGAGGGTGGGGACAGACTCTGCAAACCAGCAGGGTTTCACAATAGTTTGCTTAAGGGCTTGTGACTTACGGCTCAGGTGCTCTGGGCCGGCCGGGAGCAGCCCAGCCCACTGTGCCCCGGGGGGACAGCCCTGCACCCCGAGGGCCACAGCTGCTCCAGGGACACCGCGGGAGGCTGAGCCCCACCATGGCCTCGGTTCACACCCTCTGAACCTGCTGGATCCAGGCAGGATCCCTCAGGGCAGCTGCTCACACTGCCCGGGGTGTGAGATCCACCCAGCAGAAATCAGCGSGGCCAACTCGATCCTTTCCCCTCCTGGAACTCTCCCCCTTTTCCCCTCCCTCTCCTTCCCCCCTTCCCCCAAAAGCTCTTTGTCTCCAGGCTCTGCGGAGGAAGCAGACCTTCTGAAAATAAACTCTTTCTGCTTTGATCTGGTTTATGGGCACGCACTGTTTATAGCTCCGTGTGTACGACTTGACACCTTCCCACCTGCGGCCCCAGCAACTGCTTCTTATCACAGCCACTTTGGATATTAACAGGGCGGCAGGGAGGGTGAGCTGGAGGTCCCCAAGGCCCCCCACACCCCACTGCCCCCCCAGCCACTGCCGCTGCCCCTCCCCGGGCAGGAGGGAGACAGGCTGGTGTCGCCCTGCATGTGATAATTGCATCAGCCCGTGTTTATTGGGATGTTTATCTCGACCAGCGAAGGTGGGAGGATCCTCACAGGTTGGATCCACCCCTGCCCCACAGGAATTAGCTCCTTTTGACCTGTTCACAGCCCAGGACAATGCTGGGTTCCCGTGTTCTGACCTGGTGGATATACACCTGTGGGCAGTGAGGGCAGGACAGGCCTGGAAAACCCCAAATCTGCTCTGTTCTGACCTGTTGAAGTGTATATTGAAGCAGGTGTCACCCAGCTGGTCGTGGGGCCCGTGAAGGCCCCCCAGCCTGGCCGTGGGCAGCCCTGGAGCACCCAGATTCCCCATGGGGCTGTCACCGTGTGAGGGGGTCTGGGGGGACAAGCTCAAGGCAGGGGGGACTTGGCTTTGGCTCACCACAAACCCAGGGTTCCAGCCAGGAGCTGTGCAGGGCCAGTCCTGTTGTGCTGTGGGACAGAGGGGACAGCGGGGACAGCCCTGACCCTGCCCTGCAGCACTGGAGGGAGTGCAGGCACCTCTGCCTGCCCCTGAGCCCGTTCCACTGAGCTTTCTGCTGCGCTGCAACTGCCTGGAAAGGGCCCGAGGTGTTGCAATAAAATGTCTGTTAATAAACAGTGTCAAGTCTGGGCTGCACTCACAACCATCCTTTATCCAGGCTGGCCCCCCAAACATCCTCCAGCAGGGCATCTCCGAGCCAAGGTGCCCAGCAGGGATCCCCACGCTGCTGCCCTCCCTCACCCACACCAGCAGGGCCACGGGACAGCACCCACAGTGCCTGAGCACCCCAAGGGACCCCAGTGTCCCCCTGTCTCCCTCCCCCACCTCCTCCATTGGCCCCAGGCAGCCTCTGCCCCKACCCCAGCACTGCCCAGGTGACCCAGTGCCACGTTCTGTCCCTGACCCTGACATGTCTGGCCCTGTCACCCCATCCCTGCATCCCACAGGTCTCTGGCTGTGCCCACTCTGCTCAGCCTGGTACCTTCAGAGCAGTGCAGGTGGCACCAAATACCTGCTGGAACACCCGGGGCACTTGGCTACACAGAAGGGCAGCAGAGGTTTTGAAATTTTCCTGTTCAAAAGGTGGAGGAAAACGAAATTTCAAGGCTCATTCCCAAGTCTTGGATTAGATCAGCCTTGGTCAGTCCTTCCACCCTCATTCAGGCACTTCTGAAATATTTCATTTTCACTTTGAACTTATAGAATGTTTTAAAGTGCATTTCATTAGCTTATATTTCATGGGAAAAAAGAGATCATTGGGACTTGGAACAAATCAGATTTTTTTTACAGAGCTCCAATGGTGGGGGCATATTTTCAAGCAGAGAAATGAATCAAAATCCACTTTTTTCCCCCACCACACTGATTGCAGCTTTCTCTCTAAAGAGACACCATTCCTTTGAACCATTCCTGCTCGCTCTGGTAGCAGCGCTCTCTCCGGAGCTCCTGCTGCACAGAAGGGGAGGGTAACACCCCAAACTCCCATTTTAGAGCTGATCCAGGGGTGCAGTGGGGCACTCCTGGCCGTGAGGTGTCTCTGAGCTCCAGCAGCAGCACAGCCCCACCGGCACTGCCAGAGGAGCACCGGGACCCTCGGGGCCACCCGTGCCCGGGACACCGAGCCCAGAACCACAGCCCTGGGGGAGCAGGGACCCGCGGGGCTCTGCCCAGCACCTGCCCAGGGCTCCCCAGGCCGGCGGGGTCTTGCTCAAGGGCTGTTATCACATCAGCAGGGCTGGGGAATGAGCGCGGGGCAGGGCGGGGATGGCTCTTGGCCGCGGAGCCCCGGGCTGCAGCCAGGCGCCGGGGCTGGGGAACAGCCTGAGCTGTCCCGCCGGGAGCCAACAGCTCCAGTGCACGGAAACGCGTGGAAAACAGCCCAGAAATCCCGAGGCTTGGCCTGGTGTGGGGAATGACGCTCCCTTGGCACCCTCTCCCAGCACATCGCTGCCTTCCCAGCACGCTGCAGGGGCGGGGGGTCCCTCCACCCTGCACAGCACCAGCCCCCGTGTGACAGGAGCTGCACCTGGGGCTGCCAGCTGGGTGTGGGGACTGCTGTGTGAAACACCCGGGGGAAGGGCTGATCCTGCCACACACCGTGTCCCCAGGAGCTCTGCACTGTGCATTTCTCACCTCTGCCTTCCACCTCTCCTGGCCAGGATCCAAGCCCCAGGTGAGAGTCTGGGCTGGGCAGGGGTCCCTGTCACCCCCCTGGGAGCACATTAACCACATCCCTGTCCAACCCAAACCCTGCCCTCAGAGGGAAACCCCTCAATCCTTTGGGGCAGACTCCTGCTGAGGCTGCATCATGTAGGAAGGTCTGGTTTTCTTCATGTATTCTGGGGGACCCAGGCACAGAGCCAGCCCAGCCCCACTTGTCCAACACCATCACCACGGTGGGGACCTGGCAGTGAGCAATGCAGGGGCAGATTCTGAGCATCACCTGGGAGCCTCAAAGAGTTATAACAGCAGAGGAAGGTGAGGCAGCTCTTGCCGTGGAGCCTCCTGAGGACACCCCATCACAGGCAGTGGAGGAGTCCCTGCCCCAAGTCCCAGGGCAGCTCCCGGGCTCTGGAGCACATGGAGCAGGACTGCAGAGTGTGGCCACCCACATCCCACGAGGTGCGCAGTGCCAAGTCAGCCWGGTGTCCCCAACCACCTCTGTTTGCTGTGGAGGCACCTCTGCCTTCCCTTCCCAGCCCTGCGTTTGGGCCGTGAGGGCCTAAGGAGCATTTCAGTGGCCACAGGACCAGCTGTACCCCCCAAGCCCCCACCCCCGTGCTGCAGCCCCTGCAGCAGCCCCAGGAGCAGCAGTGCCCAGCAGTGGCAGCACACAATCAATCACTGCAGCCACGCCGTGCCTCCCACCCCCAGAGCTTCTTGAAAGAAACTCCTCATTTTCAACACCTACTTAAGGCACTTGAGGCTGTGTGGCTGCCGGCAGACGTGAGCTCATGCCGGTGCTCACAGGCATGTGCCACCCTGCTCCAAGGCTGACGCCCTCAGCAAAACATCTCCCCCAGCTCTGGCTGCACCAGCGGGCGCCAGACGGGCACCAGCTGAGGAACAAAAGGTGGGGGCACAGCTGGACCCACCGTTGTCTGTGGGGTTCCCAAGCCCTCGTGGTTTTGAATGTGAAAGTCTCAGAATAATTAACCAGGTGGACACAGGAGAGTCCCCATGTCTGCCTGCCCTGGTGACAAGGGACAGTCCTGTAGCACCACTGAGTTTGTCACTCAGCACAGAGGTTGGAGTTTGAGCATCTCCCCAGGGAGGTCCTGCCATAAAGAGGGAGTGTAGCTCTTGGGACAGTGCTTCTGTCCTGTCTTGTCTTGTTTGTCCTGCCCTTGTGGCAGCCAAGACTTCCCCTCCCCAGCTGAGGCCTGAGTGGGGCAGAGAAAGAGGAAGGTCCCATTTCAGTGGGAAGCTCAAAGTGACTTTCAGCTGCTCCTGTGCCAGGGTCTGAGCAGAGAGCTCCTGGTGAAGGGTCACTGTCACCTCCCAAGCATTGTCAGCCACAGGCAGTGAGGGACCCTGTGCCCCTGAGGAGGCTCCTCCAGAACTGCAGAAATTGAGTGGGTGGCAGCCAGGAGGGGCAGCTGGGCCCTGTCCCTGTCCCTCAGCCCACGTGCAGACTGGGCTGGGTGTGGCACCCAGCCCTGCAGCTCTGTGTGTGACACCCAGCCCTGCAGCTCTGTGTGTGTTCAGCACGGCTGGGCAGTGCCCTCCYCTGGGCAGCAGCCCGGGCTGGGTGAGCTCGGCCACAAGTGCAGGGCTCTGCTGGGCTCTCACCAGCCCTTGGCCACCACAAGGGTTTTCTTCTGGCTAACCGCAGCCCCGGCTGCGTGTGAAGGTCCCAGGCCCCAGGGGATGAAAGCCTTCGGTGATTTCCCCTCCTTCATGCAAACGAGCTTTCATGTGAACACCACAAGAAAGAGACGGGGGCGGAGAGGGCACAGGAAAGGYTCCCAACAAGAGAAAACTTTGTGCCCTGGAAATGGGCCACGGTGAGAAGCCAAAATAACACTGAGGTASCAAAGTGTCCCAAACCACCTGAGCAAGAGAAGCCCCACGTGCAGGGCCACCAAGCAGCCTTGATGCACGGATTTCCAAGGCATTCATGGTCTGTGAAACAGAAGAGGTGCCTGGTACCAAATACATCTGGGGTGAGGTCCCTCATGGGGCAGCACCCTACAGAGTAACCGTGGGCCCCAGAGAAAAGGCTGGAGCAGGGAGGGGTGCTCAGCATCCCAGGGCAGACTGAGGCTAGGTGGGGATAAAGGGGTTAAAAATGCAGGAAAAAAAGCTGCAAATGGATTTCACAGATGGCCCTTTAGCCACAATTGCAAACCTCCCCAGGCTGCACTCTGGTTGTGTGGGTCGCTGTGGGTGCTGGGGCAAGGGGACAGGAGAGACCCCCTCCCCTCCCGGCACCCCCAGGAGATAGAACAGGGCAGAGGCTGGGACAGAAGGTGGCCTCGGTTCAGCAGGAGGCATGGAAAATAAGAAAGATGAGGTCACTGCAGAGCGGTGGTGTAGGATGTGATACAGGAGAGGAGTGGGGCRCACGGAGGAACAAGGAGCTATTGTAACCTTGCAGAGCAAGGAAAAACCAGCTGTGGGGATGGCAGGTCACCTCCTGCTCACGCCAGGCGTTTGGGATTTAGCTCGTCTGGGGTCACTTAAAGCGGGTGTAGAGGAGCAGTGGGGAGAAGGAGGTGGTGGAGGCCAGGTGGGATCCTGTGGCAGAAGCACGGACACGGCTTTTCCTACTGCACCAGCCCTGCTGGGGGAAAGTACAGCAGGTACTGGTGCAGCCAGCTCAGGAACACAGAAACAGCTGGAAAGCACCTGGCACGATGCCGGGAATGCCCCGAGGATGGATCTGCCTTGAGGATGGGTCTGCCCTGTGCATGGACCTGCCCTGAGGATGGACCTGCCCTGTGTTCAGGCCTGTCCCCAGGGCACCCACTGGCACAGGCCATGGTTTGGGGTGCTCAGAGTCATCCCTCCAGCCTTTGTTCTCCCGGCTGTTGAGCTGTGCCGTGCTGTGCCCAGCTGGCAGAGGGTGATTCCATCCTCCCATTCTGCCGTGGGGAGCCCCAGCGTTATCCCGGGACGTGCAGGAGGTGCCGCCGGGGCCGTGCTCCGTCCTGAGGCTCCAGCCCAGGACCTGCCCCCTTCCCCGGGTCTGCCCGGCGGGGCTGCAGCCCCCGAGCCCCGCGGTGGCCGTGGAGCCCCAGACTTTCTGTCTGCACGGGGACTTCCCGTCCCCGCTCGGCGCTGCCGCCGCCAAAGCAAAGAGCGGCTTGTTCGGCTGCCGGAGCCGCCTCCGCGCTGACTGCCCCGCTCTGTTCCCGCTAGCAATAATACACCCAGGGCTCCGCGCATAAATTGAGTTTCCCAGAGCCAGGCTGGTGGGGAGACTTTAATGGGAAGGAAAATAAACTGTGTACTCGGCACGCGGGGAGGTGTGGTGCTGGCAGAGGGGCGCCGAGAGAAGGCTCCTCTCGGCCGCTTTTCTTTYTTTTTTTTCCCGACTTGTTTGCTGAGGGAGCACACGTATGCACGGCCGCCTGTGCCGGGTGTTTGCTCCCCCAGGATGCCAAGGAAAAGAGAGGCGTTCTGAAGTAGCTGCTCGAGAGCTCTGAGGTCCCTGAGCTGCCAAAACTCGGTGGCAGCAGCCAGCCCGGCCCTCGGGGGAGGCGTCTCCTTCGGGGGAAGCGGCTGCTGCTTCCCTCCCCACATGGCTCCCCTCGGGGCTCCCGGGAGGCCGCGGTGCCGCGGGCACCCAGGAGGGATGTAGCTGTGCCACGGCAGCGTGTTTGTGATTTCTCAGCACAATGCGGCGATTCAGAGCCGGGGGAAGCTCATGAGTCACGCTGAACTTCCCCAGCCAGTCACCGCTGGGAAACGCTCGCATCTGCTCAGCCACCCTGGCGGTGCCTCCTGCTCAGGGCTCATTCCATCGCTKCTCCCTTCCCGCCCGCTCCCGGGGCCGGCGGGGGCTGCTCCAGGAATATCGGCGGCCCAGGGACCGTGGTGCAGGGAGGGAATACAACAGGGGGGAAACAGCAGGATTTGGAGTTGGGAGAAGAAAAGTGCCTGTGTTTAATTGCTTGTCCGTGCACGGTGGGCCCCAGCCAGGACAACCMGGCGTGTTTTTAGGGTGACTGGGACCTGCACCGTCCCTCCCCGGCACAGGAGGCTCTGTTGACTTAGCTCCGGGGCTGCAGCTATTCCTGTTTGCGGAGCCTTTGAAGCCCTCGGGGAGAAGAGCAGAGCCCTGGGATATGCCCGTGACTCAGGGGAATCCGCCCCTCTGTGACCAATGATTGTTCCCAGCGGGAGGAGGGAGGCTGGGGGCGGTGGGCATCCCCCACCTGCGGGCACAGGAGGGACACGGACGGGCTTCCCCGGGGCCTCGCTGGGGCTGGGAAAAGTCCACGGCTTCGGGAAACACTGTTTCCCTCTGAGCACGCTGTCAGTTTTCAACAAACGTCAGAAATACAAATGGGAAGTGAAATCCCACTTTTACAAAAATATTTKCTTTGAGCCGAGCGAGGCTCATTAAGGGGAAAGGGTGGGTTTTTGGGTTTCTTCTCCGTGCGATGCTCCTCTCCTCCCGCTCCCAGGGAACACAACCTCCCCTCGCCCTGCTGCATCCCCAGACCCACGTGCTGGTGATCACGTTCCACCCGTGTCCCCCCGGCTCGTACAAAGCCTCGCTGAGCAGAGGGGCAGCGCTGGCACAGCTCGGRGCAGGTGGACGGTGCAGTTTGTGTCCCCAGAGCCCGGCTGGCAGCTCGGGGCCCGTCCTGTCCCCCCTTCCCCCGAGGGGAGCCGGCGGTGCCTCCGTCTGTGCCGCATCCTGCTGAGTAACGCCGGCCACGGCCATACATGGGGAAGAGCCGGCCCGGMGCTGTCAGACTCTCCCCGGCTCAGTAAATAACATTCCTGAGAGCGCCGGTATGCAGGAAAGTGGCCAGCCCCACGCTCACGGCAGCATCGGGCCCGCCTGGAGCAGGGCTGGGGGTCCCGGGCTGCAGTGGGGTCCTGGTCACCCACAGCTCCCAGCTCCACCCACACCGGCAGCGTTTGACTTTGGGGAAATGTGAAAACCTCTCAGATGGCTTGTGGTGGTTCCCTGYGCCCCCTCACACAGGGGGTTGGAGAGGGGGGTGCCTGTGGGTTCTCTGAGTGACCAGTGCACCATCAAAAGCCTCAGTTTGTGTSAGCCCAAAGCTCCCAGACCTCCCAGGGAACCCCTGCTCCTCTGCTCCTGTCCTGTGGCTCCCAGGGTAGGTGGCCAAGAGCCAAGAGGGGAATTTTTGCTGTTGTTTCTCAGCAGCCAGGCCTTCCCCTGAGGGGGCCCGGTGTGCTGGACACCTCCTCACTTCCTGGGCTGGTGACCCACACCTTGCAGGGAAATCACAGCCTCATCCCAAACCCGTGCAGTCAGCTCCTGGCTCGTTTTATGGCCTCAGAGGGAATTCCACGGCTGGGGGATGAGCCCACATTGGCTGTAGCACAGCCTGGCAGCCTTGGGAGAGGGGCCTCTCTGGCTGTTCCTGCTGCAGATCCAGGTGGATATGGTGAAAAGGGTCCCTGAAGCCCTGGGGAGCTGATGGGTTTCATGCACCACCACCTGTCAAAGTGGGCTCTGTGCTGGAAAATAGGAATAGGAGCCAGAGCTCTGGGACTCAGCATGGAGATGGCCCTTCCTGGCCACTGGGCAGAGGAAATGTGCACTGAGGGCTGCTGGGGATGGGCCATTTCCTCCCCTGGGCTTTTCCTTCTTTTCTYTGGCCTATTTGGGTTTGTAAGGATCAGCGGAGGAAAGTTTGGCTGGCGTGGGGCAGGGGCAGTGCAGAGCTSTGGGTGCTGCTGGACCCCGTGGGTGCTGCCAGGACCTGCTGTGGCCCTCTCCCTGTGGGTTGGCCACGGCTGGGAAGTGGGTTTTGTATGAAAATAAAATACGGTGCTTCCAACTGTCTCCCACCGTGCCCCCAAAGTGGTGGGATGGCTGTCTCGTGCTGCTGCAGCCCAGCCAGCAGGATGGGGACTGGGGGGAGGCCGTGGCTGGGGCCTGGCTGCAATCCCTGCAGGAGCCCGGGATGCCAGAGAGATAATGAGAGGGGATGTTAAACATTACTGCAGTCACAGGGCTATTTATCTGACACCAACAGAGGCGGCCGGGAATCCTCCAGGGTGCACAGCTCAACTTAGACCCCATTAAAGTTCCTTTTATTCCCTGTGTTTTGGCTGATGTTGAAGCAGCGCCTGAATTGCTCCTGAGGGAGATGAGTTCCCTGCCTGGCGTCAGGTCTGCTCCTGCTCCGGGCCAGCTGTGCCCCATCCCTGCACCCCAGAGCCCATCCCTGCACCCCAGGGCCCATCCCTGCACCCCAAGGACTGGGCACCGTGGGGTGGACAGAGAGTGCAGGATGGGAGCTGAGAACCCCCCGGGATAGTAAATGACATTCATTTGTTGTGCTGGGCACCCTGGGGGGGCAGAGAGTGCAGGACAGGAGCTGAGGGTGCCCCCGGGGCTCTGCAGGGTGAGGACAAGAAGAAGATGCAAAAGGGGCATCCTTTTTTTGCAGGGCCAGGCTGGGCTGGTCCCCAGTGCCGGTGCTGCYGGGATGTTCTCCCTCTGCTCTGAGATTTCTGGGGGATTTTTTTCTGTCCAGAAGTAGGAAAAAACCTGATGGAGGTGGGGATTTTTCTATGCCTGGGCAGCCAAGCTGCCACTAAAGAGCTTGCACTTCTGAGCCAAGCTTGCTGTGAGCTAGAAACGTGTTTAGTTTKGGGGGGGGGACACACTAAAATGAGACAATTCAGAAACTTTCCAAGTGTTTTTTGGACCCCTGAGTTCCTGCCYTGCACTTCCCCAGTAGCCACTGCTGCACGTGGCTTTGGGGCTCCAAAAGGACCGTGCCTGGGGCAGCAGTGCCACCGAGCTGCTTTTCCCAGCCAAAGCTGTTTTTTCCAGCCACGCTCTCAGTGGCCAAGCCGKGCGTCCCAGCAGTGCCCAGGGGACACCCAGCCAGCGCAGGTGCCACCACACTGTCACCCCCCTGCCCACGTGGGGACAGGAGCTGGGTGCTGCTCCCAAGGCAGGGCAGGCAGGAGGGCACGGGGCAGCCAGAGGCCGGGGAATTCGGATCCAGAAGCGGAACAGACAATTTCCAAGCCGTGGTGATGGTGAGCAGTGATGAGCCGGGGCTGCTTCAAAGGGAACCAGCTTTAACTGGATCAAACCCCCAGCCAAAAGCATAAACACTAGGAGGAAGTTTGGCTAAAGTTAAATCATGTTTTATTTAAAAATCTCCCTCTCCCTGTTGTAAGATGGAAACTCTACATCTGAAAAGTGAAACTAAGATTGGAAACAGTCTGCAGTCATTAAGTTTATGCTACTTTTTTTTTTTTCTCCAGCTTCTCAAGTAAAATATCAACTGGCTCCACTGTCAGGGACAGGAAACATTAGTAATAAGTTCATAGATTTACATTTTCCCCAGGGAAATACAGGAATATCAGAGATCAAAAGTTGGAGAAAGGAGTTATTTTTATGCAGTGATTTGCAACCAGCATTCATTGAGGGGAGTAAATAAATTACAGGCCCTTCACTTTGGGGTTGTTTAAGTTCTTTTTCTTTAATGCTGTCYCTTTTAACTACTGTAGAGAGTCTGTCAGGCCTTACACAGAGCAGGAAACCTTCCCTGCCTGCCAAAGAGGCTGTTTTCCAGCAAATACAGTTGGTCAYTGGGGATTGTTGTCACTGCAGATTGTCACTTACGGGCCCGTGGGCAGGTGGGCATTGGGGTGGCTCAGGGTAGGACATGGGACAGGCCAGCCTGGCTCACTGGGACAGCATGGAGAGATGGCTCTGCTGGCCAAAAAGGTTCATTTGGGGGTTGTCAGGGGCAGCGAGGGGTCCCTGCGTGAGGGGACACTGCTGCCAGGGCTGGGGCTGTTCCTCTGCCAGCCCTGTCACTGCTGCCTCGGCCAGGCCAGGGCAATGGCCCCGGGCACTCGCTCTCCAGGACAGCAGGGGTGGCCCCAGGGGCTTTGCTGCCACCCAGTCTGGTCCCCACCACCACCCAGAGGGTGGCTTGTGGCATCCTGGCCCCTCAGGGGTCTCTGCCTGAGGTCACATCCCAGCCCAGGGACAGCCTGTGCCCCATGCCACGTCCTCTGCCACAGCCCCTGCTCCCCATGGGGGACCAGAGTTCCTGGGGCTGTGTCCCCCCTGTCCTCCAGGTCACTCACAGGGGCTGAGCTGCTCTGGCAGGGTCTGGGGTGGCAGGGRGCCAGTCCCAGTTGTGGTGGAGACGCTGGAAATTCTGACCAGGCATTTTGTCTGGTGTCATCAATTAAAGGTGAGGCACTCGCCTGCTGGGCAGGATAATGAATGATGGGTTTAAGTACAACTGGAAAAACAATAAAATACTCTATTAGGGTGACACAGCTGTGAACAATGAACATTAAACAACTTCACACGAGCAGGCTGCCGCAGCCACGCTCAGCCTGGAGCTTGATGGATTCCTGTTTGGAGTGCTCCTCACAAAGCCACTCTGCATCCACCCCGGGCTGGGAGCCGCTCTCCTTCTCCTGCTTAAAAATACATCCACATAAAACGTGCTTTAAGAATCCCTGAAGGTTCATTAATGTCACAAGCAGGGGAGGAGAAAAGAGTTGGAAAGTCTTGAAGTCCGTCGGAAACACTCCAGAGMAAACTGTAAATGCTGCTGGGATGAACTGCAGGCTCTGGAGGATCAGTCGTGCTGGAAGACTATTTATTTTCCAGTCTATTTTAAACACTGGACTGTTTCAGATAAGAGYTGCCTGTGGTGGCAGACAGGATCGTGGGACTGGTGTGCAGGAACTCATGCCAGATTCATTTCTGGGGAGTATTTCCTCCCTGCCTTGATAAATCTGCCTTGTCTGCTGTACCAGGTTACTTCCTTTGGAGTTCTCTCTCCTTATTATTACTTATTAAAGTTGCCTGCAAATAGCACTTGGGCTTCGTGCAACATCCTGTACGACAATTCATCCTTCTCGTTATCTCAAAGCTGACAATTCCCACCAGGGCCAGAGAGGGTGGGTGGAAAAATGCCTTGAGAAGAAACAGAAAAGGCCATCCCTGCTCSTGAGGCTGGAGAAACCACACTGGGGAGGCTGGAAAGGGCAGGAGATAAGTGGTGACTTCCCCCCTTCAGGGACAAAACCATGAAAGGGAAGAAGAGCAGAAGAATCAAAGCCTGCAGCACAGATGAATGTCTGCTCCTGGCCCGCTGGTGCCGGGTCTGGGCTGGTGTTCGGAGGGGTCAGCGAGCCCCCTGCGACCTGACCTTGCAAACCACCCCCCTTTGCCTTGATGTTATCTGGGGGATGGTGCTCAGGTTACAGAGCTCGGCCGGGCAGGGCTTTCCCTGCACGCCGGACCCACATCTCCCCTCTGCACTTCCACGGGGGCCCAGGCAGGGTCACCTGGACTTTGGAACCCTTTGGAACCCTTTGGAGCCCTTCTGCAGGGGGCACAGGCAGGGTCTCAGGGAGCAGGGCTGTGTGCAGGGGCAGTGCTGGGGAATCAGACTGCTGGCTGGGGCCGGGTGTCACGAGTGGGCTGCAAATGGCATTAGCTGGGGATGCTGTGCTGGAGCTGCTCCGGGGACGGCCCTTCCTGCCTTCCTGGCCTCCAGCCTTTCATCCCTGGCAGCATGAGCTGTTGTGTTGCAGCTCACAGCCCTCATCCCACCCAGTTCTCTCAGCCCGATGGAGCTGAAAAGTCCAGCTTGGCTCCCACAGGAGTGGGGCACTGCCCTCAGGGAGCTGCACTGGGGCCTGAGCCCATTTCCCCCTGAGCATCACTGGTGGGCACACAGCAGCAGCTCCCCCGGCCCCATCCTGCCAGCCCTCCCTGCCCTGCCATCTGCTCCCTCTGRTGTGTCCCAGCCTGAGCCATCCCTCCCCGGAGCAGCCTTAGCTCAGGTAAGTGTCCCCAGCCCCTGCCCGGGACACAGCCCTGCCCTTGTGGGCTCA
>QVAJ01000166.1:21146-33763 GCA_003546035.1 Mixornis gularis | reverse complement strand
GATTTTATGGATGGAAAGCTGAAAGTAATTAGTGCCCCTCCCCCGCTTCCTGTTGGGAAAAGGAAGAAAAGCACACACAAGAGCAAACCCAAAACTTCCTGCCCTGCTTAATAATCGAGTAATGAGTCCAACTCGGCTGGGAAAGTCAGTTTATACCGGGTGAGTTCTTAATTAAAGAAGGGCCGAGCAGCAGCTCTGCTGACTTTTACAGCCACACACATCTTCCTGCTCCGAACAGCCCCTGCGAGAGGCGCGGGGAGCTGTGAGCCCGCGGGGTGGATGGGGATGAGGGGGATGAGAGCTCCGCTCCTCTTATTCCCTGGCTGAAAGCAATGGCCGGGAGGTGGCACCGAGGAAATGCGGAGAGGACAAAATTCCAGCCCCTGGGGGAGGCAGGCAGCGAGCCTGGAGGCAGCCTCTGAAGGCCCCCAAATTTCGAGGGGCCCGGGAAGGTGCAAGGCAGGTGGTTTGGGGCATTGGGAGTTTCATTATGAGGTAGACTCTGCTGTACCCCGCAACACCTGCCCCTCGGTGTCCCCCAGGCCAGGGACAGCTTCTCCTGCCCCTTGGTGTCCCCCAGACTGGGGACAGCCCCTAGTGCCTCTTGGTGTCCCCCAGACCAGGGACAGCCCCTGGTGCCCCCTCGGTGTCCCCCAGGCCGGGGACAGCCCCTGGTGCCCCCTCGGTGCCCCCCAGGCCGGGGACAGCCCCTCCTGTCCTTGCTGAAGAGCCCTGCGGTGACATCGGGATGTGTCAGCTCTGCTGCCCCACCACCCACATCGGGTCACCCTCCCTGGAGCTGGGGGGTCCCTGGGGAGGCTCAGGATCCCACCGAGAGCCAGAGGCAGTTCTGTCACCCCAGAGGGACAGAGCCCTGTGCTGCGGCACGGTCCTGCTCCCCAGGGAGGGGTCAGGGACACGGCTGAGCCACAGCAGCTCCGTGGGGACACCAGCACCCGCCCGGGCAGGCCCGGAGGGACACGGGAAGCTCCTGTGCTTTCCCACATGGAACTGGGACACCCACTGCACCCCCAGCCCGCCCCACGGCGCAGCTGCCCCAGCCCGACTTTTCCTCTCTGGAGAGGCAACTGCTCCACATTACCCCCGGCAAATGTCGCTTTCCAGTCACCTGCAGCCAGAGGCCGGGAGCGCCAGGTGGGAGGGGAGCTGAGCCCAGCACTCCCCCCTTACAGCTGCAAACTCACCCCAAGCACTCACAAAACCCGATTATAAATTAACGGTTTTATTGAATATCAATAAATTGTATATCATTATATAAAAAGTTTCATCAGTACAAAATCGTGGCACAAAAAAAAAATACATATATAAATACCAGTGTACCTTTGAAATGTAAACATCCTCTTTGTAATGATTCCGTGAAAACAATGTCCAAAGAAAGATGCATTCAGGAGGCACCTGTCAATGCCCATAAATAGGGCTTTTGGCACACACCTGTCGATGGGCAGCCTTGGGACAGGCCACCATTGTATCAGCTGACAAGTGCCTGCTATTAGTCACAGTTCTCTTGAAAAGCAGTTGTTAAGAGTCATATTAACAGGTGCTTGAGTGCATAGCTGCTCTGTAAACAGGGCTGGGGTTTGAAATGGCCACCCCCGCCTTTCATGGACACTGTTAATCTCGCAGGCATTGCAAATTGTCATTGTGCTGGGGAGAAGCAGCTGCTTCACAACTACTGGGATACTGTATTATTGCATAGTTACACCTTCTACAGGCGGGTTATATACACTCGGGGTGTGGGGGGGCGGGGAGTGTCTTGTCCTTCATGAAAAAAAAAATACTGGTTCTGGTTCTTAAAAGTTACCAAGTGGTTATGGTGTCAAAAAAAAAAAAAAAATCAAGCAAATCCAACCCAAACCCCCAACTCCCCCCAGGCTACATGGTCGCAGTGTTGAATACCGGGGTCGGGGGTGCAGGTCCAGCCCTGCAAGGTGCCGAGTGCCTCTGGCTGGGGGGCACCTCCCAGGGGCTGGGGCAGGACCGTGACCCCCGAGTCTCCCACCCCCAGCACCGAGTCCAGGCCTGCACCCCCAGGGYCAGGATGGGAGGAGTGGTCACAGCACCAAGCCTGTCTGAGCTGAGAGGTGTCTGGACAATGTTCTCAGGCACACGGTGGGGTTCTCGAGGTGTCCTGCACAGGGCCGGGAACTGGGCTCGATGATCCTGGCGGGTCCCTTCCAGCCCAGCAGACTCTGATCGGGCTCTTGCATTGCACTGGAGGCACCAAGTGAGGAGTGAGAGGGTCCCGAGGGCCAGAGGAGCAGCGTCCAGCCCGGTGCACACTGCAATGGCCGTGGAGGAAACTAACTCCTACAGAAACTAGTTATAATATGGGAATTTGTGACCAGAGAGGCCCGGGCCGTGGAGTCCTCAGCGAGAGCCGGAGCAGCCCGTCTCCTCGTGTTTGTGGAGCAGCGACATGCGGGAGAAAGTCCGGGAGCAGGTTTTGCACTGGTACTTCTTTACATCTGAATGGGTCTGCAGGTGGGCGCGGAGATTAGAGCGGTCAGCGAAGGCCCGGTTGCAGTGTGTACAGGAAAAGGGCTTTTCACCTATGGGACAAAGAGAAACGCTCCCAATTAACCGGTGCATCAACACGTGGGGAATATCAAAGAAGGAGCCATTCATTAGCCAAAGTTTGTGCGGGGCACAGTGAAAAGAAGTGCTGGCTGTTATTGTTCGGGGTATGTACAGCATGGCTTGGGGGAGAACTGCCAGCTTGGGAATTGTCTGCTCCCAGGAAAAACCTTTCCTCCGAACCACGGGAAATTAGCGCTGGGAACATCTGCAGGCAGCGGCACATATGAAGGAAGACACGATGCTCGTCTCCCGCGCGGAGCCAAGCGAGGAGCTCGCAGCGAGGCAGGAAAGCCGAGCGCTGTGTGTTAATTATATCATAGCAGGCAGCGGCTGCGAGGCGCCAGCCCAGGGTGAGTGGAGCTATTTCCTCCGCCGAGCCCTGCGCTCCCCCCTTCTCCTGCCCGGCTCTCATTGAAAAGCCTGGCCAGGGCGAATTCCTCCCAGAAAGGCTCTTTCGGAGGAAACAAATGCGTATGCTCAATTTGGAAAGCACAATTAAGTCTACCCGGCTTCCTTCAGCCATCRTCTTTAGTACGCTAAGAGGGTGTGAAATCAGTGCCAAGTCACAATTACACCGCCCCACAGCCCCACAAAGGATGCTCGGGAGATGCTTTGTCGGGGCGGCCGCGGCAGCGGGGTGGGCTGGCAGCTGCGGCCCCGGCCCCGCGCCAACAGGTGCCTGCAGCACCTGCCCGAGGGCCGGGCCGGGCTCATCCCGGGCCTGGAGCCGGGCACATCACCGCCCTGGAGCCGGGCACATCACCGCCCTGGGCACTGAGCAGTGGGTGGGCAGCAGCCTCAGAGCCCTCGGTGCGGGCAGGGGGGATGCTTTGGGCACGGCAGTGCACAGCAGGGGGGTCCAGCAGGCTCACGGCCCCACTTTAGGACATTTTGGTGAAGCGTGTGCTGTTGCTGGCGGGCCGGCTCCCGGGCAGGCCCTGCGCTCACAGCAGCAGCACAGATTTACGGGCTGGGCCTTGACCCCGCGCTCCGTTCCAGGAGGATATTTAAAGGACATTTTAGAGAGATGTGCCAAGGGGGTCTGGGAAGCCTTTATCTTCCCAGATAACACCCGGCCCGCCGATTCGCTGGGGCAGCKGAGCAGGGAAGCGGGAGGCGATAAGGGAGGGAGGGAGAGGGACAAGAGGGGACGTTACCAGTGTGCGTCCGGATGTGGCCCTGCAGCAGCCAGGGCCGGGAAAAGGCCTTCCCGCACATCTTGCAGACGCAGGGCAGCGTGTGGCTCCGGATGTGCATCTTGAGAGCCCCCAGGCTCACGTACTCCTTCTCACAGTACTTGCAGCTGAAGGATTTCCTGGCCTGGGCGTCGCAGTGCAATTGCTTGTGCTTGGAGAGCCCGGCRAAGGTGGAGTACGCCTTGGCACACTGGGCACAGCGGAAGCGCTCGGCGGCGGCGGGGGCCGAGGCCGGGCTGGGGGGCCCCGAGCTCTTGCCTTCATCCTCCTCGCTGGAGAGCGCCGTCAGGTCCAGGGCGGGGGCGGCACCGCCCGCGGCCTCGCTGCCCGGGCCGCCCGGGAACAGGCTGGACAGCAGCCCCGCGTCCCACACCAGCGGAGGGTAGTAGGCTCCGGGACCGAGCACCTCGGGCGGGGGGATGACGGGCAGCGGGCACGTCTCGTACAGCAGCGGCGCGGCCAGAACTGCGGGAGGGGGCGGCGGTCAGCGGGGCCCAGGGAACGGGGACGGCGGGGCCCGACCCACCCCCGCGGGCTCAGGGAGACCCCAGCCCCGGCCACCCCCGGAGTCGGAGGAGCAAAGGGATCCCGGCCCGACCCGGGGCAAAGGGAACCGACCTCGCACCGCAGGGACCCCGCGCCCCTGCCCGCCCTGCCGCGAGGGCTAGGGTGAGGAGACCCCCATGCTCCCGCCCACTGCCGGCACGGGGAGCTCCCCACGCACCCATGGGCACCCCATGAAGGAGCCGGCGGTGCTACCCACATCCCCGGGGTACCAGGGAGCGGCTCAGCATCCCGGGACACGGGATCGGGCGCCACGAGACGCGCAAAATTGAAACGAACGAACAAATCCGGGACCCTGCGAAAAGCCGGTCAGTCCCCGGCCGCTCCTGCGCGGAGCCGGAGGGAGATCCCGCAGCAGAGCCCCCGCCTCAATCCGCCCCAACCCGCGGATCGCCCCACGTGCGCGGCCCGCCCCGTCCACGCACCGGCCTGGCTCTCCAGCTCGCTGTAGTTTGGCTTCTTGCTGGCAGAGAAGTGCTTCTTCACCAGGAAGGAGCGCGGCATCTTGCAGCCCCGGTGCCGCCGCGGGCTCGCGGTGCCCGCTGATAAGGGCGCGGGGCCGGGGGCGGGCGCGGGGCGGGCGCGGGGCCGCCCCCGGGGGCCGCAGCCAATGGGCCGGGCGGGACGGGGCGGGCACGGGCAGGTGTCGGCCCCGCCGCCGGGGGCCGAGCCGAGCCGGGCTGAACCGGGCTGGGCTATGGGATGGAAGCCGGGGGCCGCTCCCACGGCGCGGCCGCGCTGCCCGCCCGGTGCTGGRGTACGAACCGCCGATGCCGCTGCACCGGCCGCTCCTGGCTTCTCTCCCGAGTGTTCCCCCGGGCCGTGCCCCCGCGGGTCCAGCCGGTGCTCCGGAGCGGGGCGGAACCCCGGAGTGACCCACGGCCCGTGTGCCCAGCGCGGGCAGAGCGGCCGTGCGGGCCGGAGGAAGGCGCTGTGCCCGGCCGTGATCCCCGCAGCCCCCGGTGCCTGTCCTTCCCCTTCCCCACGGCTGTGGACTGCGCTGCGGGGCGGGACAAGCCCCTGCCGTGCCCCGCCGGGACACAGCCCTGCGGTGAAGCACATTCCACCACAGGTTAATAATCCTCTGGGAAGAGGCAGCGACTTTTTGGAGCAGCGGGATGGATCCGGCACGGCCCTCGGTGACTCCCGTCTGCTGCCAGGGGTTAGGAGCACCTGCCCAGACACGTTTCCTTTCCTGCTGGGAAAGTTTTGGGCAGCGCAGCTGTCCCTCCACAAGCTCCCCTCTGTTCTCTTCCCTCCTGCCTTCCCCTGACTCTTTTCCACAGGTCACACAGCCCCGCTGAGGCACAGGCTCCCTTTTCCACAGGTCACACTCCCTGTGGCTCCACTCTCCAGGGGCCGTGTGCCCCTGGGAATGTGCCCGGGCATGGCTGGCGGGGGCTGGGGCAGCGGTGAGCAGAGATGTTCCACCCTCCAGCCTGGCAGTGAGAGAGCTCAGCCCGGGCTCCCGGCTCCGGCTCCGGCAGGGGTTTCCCCGTTGGAAGCGCTCARGGCACGGCTCCAGCCACCTGCTGCAGGAGCCGTGCCCCGCTCCGGGCCGGGGCAGCTGCTGCCGCAGGAGGAACAGATCCTGCTGGGAATCCTCCTGCGGCCCTGCCACTCAGAGCAGGGCCATGTGCCGGGCCACTCGTGACTCCGCAGTCACACATCACTCCCCGCCGCGCCAGCCCCTGCTGACCGCATTTACTGTTTAGCCACAGCGACGCGAAATGCAGAAGTGGGAGCAAAGCTTTCCACTGGCACGGCTGCAGGGGCTGAGCTCACCGTCAGCCTTTCCTCAGGGCAGGAACAGCTCGGAAAGCCTGTCCTGCCAGCCAGGCACATCCCGGCCGGGCCAGACGCATTTGCAAACCCTTCCCCTGCAGCCATGTGCTCTGCGACTGGATCATCCCTCTTTTGCTGCGGAATTGCCCGTGGCTTTCAGCAGGTGTTCATCTGCAAAACTCATCCCTGGATCAGCCTGAAGTTCAGGGGAAAAGTGTTCCCGAAGGCCTTGGAGGATACAAATCACAAAGGCCCGGTCCCGTTACTCCCTGCGGGGGCCCGGGGGCTGTGCCGGTGCCTCCCCCGCGCTCCTCCACCTGCCGCGGATGTGGTTACAGTGGGGACACTGCAGCAGGAACACACTGAGGTGGTTTTCTTTCGAGAAGCCAAGCCCACTCCTGCGTTCTTTCTGAACTGGTAATAATCAGATCTGTTCCAACCACCRCGTGTGGAAAAAAAACTTGCCTGAGCTAGGGGAAAAAAACGAGATCAAGGGAGAAAGGCACCTGACCTACCTGTGCCTGTGAGCCAGCATGAGAGGGGACAGAGCAGGACGCAGGGGAGGGGGAGCTCTGCAGTCACTCATGGGCTGGAAGGGGCAGCGAGTTTCTCAACCCTCACTGTCATCACCAGAGAGGGGCATCAGCTGAGGTGTCAGAGCAGACCTGCCACCAGCCCGTGGCACAGCTGAAGTCCCCGAGGACTGGGCCAAGGAGCTCACAAATACACTTTAGCCACCACCAGAGCAACAAGTCTGCTGAAAATTCTTTTTACCTCCCTGGCTCCACATGTCCACGAAGCATCTTGAATATCGGGCTGCAGAGCAGAGCTCCTCCCGCCAAGGGAGGCTGCGGTGGGAAAAAGAGCAGCTCTGGCCACGGGATGGGGTGTGAACCCTCACTGCCAGGCTGGAGAAGCCCCCTGGAAGCCGCGGCAGCCCCTGAGCCCGGCGGAGGGGCCGGGGCCGAGCGCCGCGCCGGCAGGAGCGAGCAGCTCTCTCCGAGATGCAAGACCTCCCTCTGCCGTCAGCACGGACCGAGCGGCCCCCGTCCTGTCCCGGGCTCATCCCGGCCTGGCCAAGGGACCCTCATCCACTGCACGGGGCACAAAGCACCTCCCAAAAGCTCCGCTGGATTTTTTTTATTATTTATTTTTTTTAAACCCTAGCATCTGTAAAGACAGAATAAATGTGAGAAGAACTAGAAGAGAGATCTAAGCCATTAGCTATGACACCTATTTTTGACTAAGTGCTGAGTATTTTCTGGAGCTTTGGGGAAGAAGTAAGGAAAGAAAAACAAGTTTCGTAGTGGTTCCAACAGTCCTCATTGGTATCACTCAGAGAATAATTAATTTGCTCATAAAAATGAGTTGRTTTTGATGAAGTACAGATGAATGCAACCGTGGCACAAAGCTGTATGTCAGAAAAACAAACAAAACCCCACCTCCAAAACAGGCAAATGCTCCACTGTMATTTTTAGTATATTTAAACCAAAGAAAAGCTTTAGGACTGCAAGCACATCCCTCATTTGCTTTCCCATGACTTAACACAGCCTTGGTSGGTCAATCCTTCCTGAGGTGGGCTCACCAGGGAGTGTCCAGTACAGCAGAAACATTTTAGAAGAAAATTTGCTGTTCCCTTTTCAGTCAGGTGACATGAGGACTGGGAATACAGCACTTACGCCTTGGCAAGAYCTCATCCCCAGCCTAAGGAGACCTTGGGGATTTACCGCTGCAATTCCAGATGGAGCAATGCCTGTGCTTTAGGAAATAAACGCTGACAACAATTTATCAGGCCTATTAAGACCGGTCGTTGTCTGGAGACAAATTCATTTGATAGAATAGCTGAACTGCAAGCCCGGCCCCTCCCTCTGTGCCCCTCTGCGCTAATTGTCCTGCTCAGGCTGACTCCTCCTGCCAGACACCGGGAATTTCACAGCGGAATTTCACAGCTCGGGCTGGCCCGATTGCATTATCCCCACAGCGATCAGCTGCTGACGAGGCGAGAGCAGCTCTGGCAGATCACCGCAGCCTTCCCAGGGACTCACTGGGTGGAGGCTGCGCACAGCACACCGGCGCCTTAAATCAATCAGGGACTCTGGGTCGGGTGAAACACTCCGGGTGCTCCAAGGAATCACGTGGACCGTGAGGGAGAAATGACCAGAGCTGACACAAAGGTAGGATTTTATAAATTAAATGGCCTTTATTTGTAACTTGTCTTCAAAAGTCAGAAACATGACAAAGTAATTGCTCGGAAGCTTCTAATTGCTCCTTAAACATTTTATAGAATTGCATGGAAGTGCACTTAGAACAGAAGCAGGAATCCGGATTCCTGGCAATGGGCATCAGCAAACTGCACTGCAGCCAGATCCCAGAGATCCCCACCCAATCCCCAACRGACCATCACCACCTCCCTGCAGGCCAGGCATTGGAAGAACCACCCCAAACACAGCAGTTACCCCACAGAACCAGGAGCTCCCGTGTCCCAGCCCCAYAGCTCTGGGCTCCCAGTCCCCACAGGGGCTCAGGGGGGAGATGTTACAGCCCCCAAACCCCAAGTTCAGCTGAGAGCCGCCTGGACACGGGGTTGAACCACAAGGTTTCTGCTGGAGTGCGTTTCATTATTTTCAGGGTAAGGCTCTGCTGCAGTCTGCAGAGCACGAGGGGAGGAGGTTACTGCTCAAATCAATTAATTAACACTCAATTCTGGGGCGCTGCAGGCCCACTGCTGCAGTTACATTGGACATCTCAACACTCGGTGATTTACAGGGTCTGGTCAGGTGCCTTCGATCTCAGCAGCTCCACTGTGAACCGGATGACAGCATCAAATTAAAATTAAGGAACCCCCATGGAGGAAGTGTAGGCTTGAACACAGAGTATCCACTTGCTAGAGGCTGGAACTGTCCTGCTTTCAGGGCTGTGTTTTACTTTTCCTTGTGTCTCTACACACACATTGCCAGATGGCAAACAATCCAAGTACAGCTTCAGCTACTTTAGGAACATTGAAATGAAGAACAGGAATTCAAAATACCTGATAAAAATCTGTGATGCAGAAAGGAAGTACTATGCCAGTGCTATTAATTACTTGTAAGTTTTTCCACCAGCTTGCCTTGAGAGATGGAAAACCCAAGAACACACATGAAAATTTTAGTTTAAATAGAAAGCCGAGGTATTGAAAAAACCTTCTGAACTCCCCTATCAGCATAAGGCTTAAAATTACTAGGAAACCAGTTTCAAACCCACCAATTTAATCATAAAGCCAGCAATTTTGATTAATATTTGCTAAGACAGTTAAATTATGCATTTTAACTGAGACCAACACTAAAGATCCTTTTCCAGGCTAGAAATTATAGTAAGAATATGGAGGAAAATAATCATCATGCATAGAACAGAAGTATTTTGAACTAGTTCTCACACAGTGCAAAGACTTCCTAGGAAAGTTTGCAGTTTGAACACTCATACTGAAGATGTGTTTTCCAYACAGTTGGGAGGCTGCCTGTAAGGACTGAAACACCAGGAAACATTATGGAATCACAGGTATCAGAGGTCACTTAAATGAGAGCTGGTCTGACAGTTACAGTTAGCACCTGAAGTCTCACTAAGGGGGAACAGAGYTACCAGTACACCTCACATACAATCACTTGAGATATGTACATGAGATTGGGAAGATATCCATTAACTAGTTCAGGCCATTCCATTTGGAATGTTTTTGATTTTAGACAGTCAAATAAATACAGCTTCCAAAGAAACCAACAGGCATAGGTAAAGGAAAAAAGCCTTGGCTCCCACGTGTTGACCTACAATGAAACTGAGCCTAAGCAAGTAGAAAAATGGGGCTGACAGGGCTGAATGTCAGATCATGACACCAAAAGACTGAATGGTACAGAAATATCAAACCAGGATTGAAAACTGAGATAGGATTAAAGTCTTCTGTACTTCTGGATGCCTGAGTTAATCTTGGGATGTGCAGGGAGAAGTGCAAGGATGCTGGGCATTTCCCCCTGGTGGAAGCTTCTTGGGTTTGCAGAAAACCTTCTGGGCGGGTCATTTATCCCGCAGGGAGCGGATCAACACCTGCGCCATCATATCATCCTCATCGGCATCGTAATCCTGCAACAGAGGGCACAGAGAGCCCTTCAGCACCAGAGACAGCAGCAGGAGCTGCATTTCCCCCGGCCTGGGCACACCAGGGGTGTCACAGCAGGGCCCAGGGAGCCCCAGGAGCCCCCGGGCTGTGCTCTGAGGGGACCCAACACCCACCACGAAGGTGTCGTAGGAGAAGCGGTGCCGTCTCTGCAGGTGCTCCATGAAGTTGGCACTCCTGTAATTGGGGTCTCCCCAGGGCATTGAGGCACAAATTGGGCAAACCTGCAAGGGAACAAAGGCCAGTTACACCCCAGTGGTTCAGTGCTGACAGCAGGAAGGGCAGGCACAGCCCGGGGGAGTGGAGCTCAAGGTCTGTGCTGGCACTGCTCTGTAGGCAAAGTGATGGACAGTAACTTGCTGGGACATTCAGTGCAAAAGCCTCAGATAACCCTGAATAATTTTAATTCATGTCTTCAATCCCTGAAATGGAACGGCTTACTCTTCTCCCACGTTCTTAAAATTAGAACTCATTAAAGCCTCTTGCTTTAGAAGATTTCAGCCTTCATTTCTCAGTGGCAGGAAAGTTTCCTTGGTCTTCTCTGCAAAGTTCACTTCTCTCCAAGAGAAAAAAGGAACTTTTTTTTTTCCTGAATAATCTGGAATTCCAAAAAACTTTCCAGAAAATTGGAAGTTTTCACTTCAGTTCCATGTTTTGCAATTCCTCTTACATGAGAGGAAGTATCACAGATAGATTACTAGAATGACACACTACWCTTTGCAAGCATTTCCCCCAACAGTTTATAGTATCTTCTGACTGAAAACAAGGGGAAAAACAACAAAACTAAATGTCTGACTTCTTTTAAAAATATATTTTATTACTTTGCTGTGCCTAATTGACTTGGAACGTGTGCCATTTTTCAAGGATGAAAAGAGGATGTGGCCCAGCTGCAGTGAGACCAGAGAGCCACTGAAAGGTGACAGCACAACCACAGCAGGCTTAGAGGCATGACCAGCACAGCCACACTGACTGAGCAGCACTAGTTACACCTCCTTCCTYCAAAAGTCCCTAACTYATYGTTTCAAAGGGCTTTAAGACTAGACTCCACTGCAATTCTTGCACCAAGACTTTTTATTACCACTTGTTTTGCATCCATGCTGTGCAAAGCTTTGCAGTGTTCAACCAGCCCCTCTTGATCAAAGTTCTTCTCGCTGCAGTACGGGCAAGGGAAGGTGAAACGATTTGGGAAGCTCCTGGTGGGGGACAAAAGGAGATTATTTACAAATACACATTATTCAAAGCAACCATGTATGGATGCAATTAAGACAAGATAACTATAACAATCAGTTTGTAAACTCCAAACAGTGTTTCAGGGAACTCAATATTGTCCATATTTAGACTGAATTGCAGCACTTCTACAAATGTTCTAAGTGCCATTTATCACCTTTTTCTCAAATGCCAGGGCACCACCCCCTCACCACACACAAAGTGCACTGCCACCAATTCCCACTTCCCTCCACTGTGGTTGAGCACAATCAACAAAGACAAAAGGTATTTCAAAAACCAGCTACATCTACAGAATGCCCTGATCTTAGAGATGWCCTGTGCAGGGACCAAGCAGAAGCAGCAGAGTTTACCTGGGCACAGCCAGCTGCAGGATCAAGGCTCAGGTTTTAACTATGTAAAAATCAGCACCCAAACTGAGCAAAGAGGTGAAAGGATTTTCTTTGCTTCACCTCAAAACCCTTTCTTGTGCCAGAAAAGCCCGGGATTTCAGAGCAGAGGTGTTACCTGGTGTTGTGGAGGGGCTCTTTAGTGACAGCCTTCACTCCTTCCATGATGTAATTCTGGTACTTGGAGCAGGAGGCCGCGTGGCTGCGCATCTTGGACAGGAACATCTGCGAGGCAACAGCAGCACAGCAGGGTGAGCTCACACCACCTGCACCTCCTGAGACACCTCTCAGCAAAAGCAGCAAACATGTGAACCCCAGCAGCTTCCAGCAGAAATGTTAAAGCAGAAAATCCAAATACTTCAGCTGGCCAGGCAGAACACTTCTGAGATTACAGGTAGGTTAAACCTATTAATTATTATATTATTACAATATATTATTATGCACAATATAGAGTTATTATTATTATTATTATTATTATTATTATTAAGATTATGAGTTAGTTAATCCTGCTGTCTGTGGTATGTTACCATACACCCCTGCTCACAGCAGGAATGTTTCCCTGTAACTTTAAAAATCAGAATCTTTCACTTGAAATTCCTTTCCTGAAGAAAGTTACCTCTTGAAGAGGTAACAACAAAAAAACTGTGGAGAGAATGTCAACACCTGGGTGCCGCCTATATCAAACACCTTTAGCACATATCAGAACAAACATTTTGACCT
>QVAJ01000166.1:0-18973 GCA_003546035.1 Mixornis gularis | reverse complement strand
CTCCCGGGGCCGTTTGCAGGAGCCGCTCCCGGGGCCGTTTGCAGGAGCCGCTCCCGGGGCCGTTTGCAGGAGCCGCTCCCGGGGCCGTTTGCAGGCGCCGTGTCCGGGGCCGTTTGGGGCGGTGGGTGCCAGCCGGGCGTTTCTGGCCCCGGGGGCGGTAGGAGAGGGCTGTGCTGTAAGAGAAGGGTGTACCTTGGGGGAAGGCTGTGTTTGCCCCGTTTCTCCCCTGCTGCTGTCAAGGTGTTTATACAACCGAGTGTTCCAGCGTGGTCAGAGCAGT
The DNA here is from genome assembly GCA_003546035.1 of Mixornis gularis. Classification (NCBI taxonomy): domain Eukaryota; kingdom Metazoa; phylum Chordata; class Aves; order Passeriformes; family Timaliidae; genus Mixornis; species Mixornis gularis. Next base: position 18,693 of record QVAJ01000166.1, on the reverse strand, counting down.
TGGTTTCCTCGGGCGAGGTTTTGACCCTGGAGATGGATAGAAACATTCTCTTGTCTCAACAGCAGACACTGGACTGTGATCAGGATTTATTCTTGCATCTGTGGGAAATGTTGAGGTTTGGAGTCAGTGCTTTGCAGCAAAGCAGCCTTGTTCCTTCTGTGCGTTCTGTCATTCAGGGTGCTGCTAAAACCTATATTTATCCGTGCCTGCTCGCATCATGAGGCTCCCGGGAGCCTGTAACCATGGATGTTGCTGCTGGGTGGGCTGTGCCGGCAGGGGGATGGATGGTGTGTGCTGCCGGGGGCTCTGCGTGCCGGGGCAGCCCTGGCTGGGCTGGCAGGCTCTGCTCTGGCTCAGGGTGTTTGGGCAKCCCTGGCTGTTCTCACACGCTCTGCTCTGGCTYRGGGTGTTTGGGCAGCCCTGGCTGTTCTCAYACACTCTRCTCTGGCTCAGGGTGYTGTCTTGGGGCAGCCCTAGGTTGGGCTGGCAGGCTCTGCCCTGGCTCAGGTGCCCAGCACAGGACACAGCCAGGGCTGGCAGAGGCTCTGGGAGCCTGGAAGGCCTCGATGTGGGGCTGTCCTGTGGTGTGGGGACTTGCTGACCCTGAGGTGTCTCAGGTGTAACCCGGAGCTTTGTTCGGTGGGGATTGGCGRTGGGCAGGGCAGAGCTGGGATCCTGAGCCCAGCTCCTCGGCAGCACAGGATCACTCCGTGCCCTGGGGGTGTTCTGCTGACGTGCCAGACAGAGATCTCTCTCTGCAGTTCTGTGTGCAGCTCCTCTTGCCAAGGAACAGACTCTGCTGTCTTTGTCCACAGACTTCATCCTGCACAACTCGCGGAGGAGCGCGGGGAGGGAAGGGGCTGCTCCTGGCCCTTCTGCTCAGATGTTAATTTAGCACTCCACATTTCCTGTGATTCACAGCCTGTCTCTTGATAGGAGCACGTGTGCCTTGGAGCAGAAGCAGAACTGCTACTTAACTTTCCCCACACGGGGCTGGCACTGAGCACAGCCTTTCATCAAGGCGTGTTAACTGCCAGGCTGGTGATTTTGTTGGTTGGTTGTTTCCCTGGCCTCTTGGTTGTTGGTATTTTGTGTTTTGGCTCCTTCCATTCAGTTGAACTTGCTCTTAACAGTGATTTTCCTTTAACAGGAGTGTTGACCAGTGTTCTGGTAGCTGCAGTTAGTAGTGGGTGAAAAGGCTTTTCTGAAGTGCTGTGTGAGACTGATTACATCTGAAACAGTGCACTGATTTCTCCCCACTCCTCTCCCCTCGGGTCAAGAGCTGGTTTGTCTTTCTATGTAATAAAGCCTGTGGTCTGCCTTTTGACCACAAGTTGCTCAGGCATTGCAGATGGAGTCTGTTGGCCTGTTAATTGCCTTGGTTCTGGTAAAGCAGCACTGGGGACATTCTTTTGTCACCAGCTATTTGATGAGCTCAGTGCACTGAAGATGCAGATCCATGAAAACACTGTCCCTGCAAACAAAAGCACACATGATGGAGMTACAGAAATGGTGTTACTCTGTTGCCATAAAGCAGCTGAAGGTGGCAGGTGCAGCTTTTTTGCTGAAAAGATCTCGGTGGTGTTTGCAGCTGCCACCTTTCAGCTGGAATTTGGGCTGTGGTTTGCAGCAGTGGGGAGTGGGTCTTCTGGAAGTGACTGCAGAGCTGCCCYAGCTGCTCTGGGGGTTCCAGCAGGAGGAATGTCAGTGGCTGTCAAAAGCCTTGAAAATGTGAGAAATCAAAAGGCAAARTCAATAAACCTGCTCAGCCCAGGGACAGTTCTGTGCCACGAGAGACGAGGGGGAAAAGCAGATGCTTTCACAAAAYGGGCAGGGACCTGGAAAAGGAGTGGGGAATGATGTTGGAAAGCAGAACAGTGGCATTTCTGTGTCTGCTGTGCCTTTTCAGAGTCCTGGAGAGGTTGTGAGGGAGCTGCAGCTCTGTGTTACAGAGCCCCAAGGGGCAGGAGGTGCTGGGGACATCTGGGGTGTGTCCACYTGGGATGACTCGTGTTTGTTTTCAGTTTTTATTCCAGGACTGCTGAAGATTCCTAATGCCAGACACCCAACCCACTGCCAAGTAACCATGAAAGAGAGGAGGTAGCTGCCCCCGGCACGAGGGAAAATCTGATTTCAATGGATACAAAATACAAAGACGATTTATTTAGGAAGTATGTACAGTTCCACGAGTGCAAGCTGAATGCCTCTGACAACAAGCAGCGTCCTATTAATGATGAGTACTTGCGAGTGGCAGCAGCAGCCTTACTTTGCCTTCCCAAAATCGATCCCTTTTATAGATTCCGGTTGATAAAGTTTTATGAGATGGCTGAAAACTCACTGAGATCTGTGAAATCCTCAAGTTTACATTGTCTCCATAATGCATTCAACATGCTCGAGTCAGTTGGAATTAATCTCTTTCTGTACCCCTGGAAAAAGGAGTTCAAAAACATTAAGGTAAGACTTTTTTTATATAGGCATAGTGAGAATATGATTTATTTTTCTTTCTGTGAACACATTTCGTGCATTTCCTTTAAAGGCTTCTCTTTTTTTCATTTATAGCATTATAGATAGATAGCATGATATATATAGATAGATACAGGTATATATGGATAGATAGCTATAGATATTTCTCTGTATACAGTTGATGAACAGGAGCCATAGGAAAGTTTCTGTGTAAAATAAGTGAAGTTTGTGCTGGTGAGAGTATCCCCAGAGCAGAAGTACAAGCACTATCAGCAGTTAGAATGTATAAAGTAGGAGAGGAGATTATTTAAGGTTCTTCAGTCTGCCCTGTTTGCCCTGCTGCACTGTTTTATTTCTGCTTGGAGAGGCTTTCACTCTGGTGAGTGGTCAAGCTGGATTTAAGGTGACTCAGAGTTTGATTTGTCTTGCCACAGCTGTTACTGGACACAAGTATTAAAGCCAGTGTGTGTGTTCAAGTGGATGCTTTGCTCAGGTTCCCACAAGTTGTGTGATAATGGTGGAGGAACTTCTGCAGAAGAATTGTTTTCAGAATGTCTTTGGTCTGCTTGTCAGTGCTCAGTTCCTGGTTTTGATTTTAAGGTGCTTTCAAATGTATCTACCTAAGGCAGGTTCCCAGAGAGAAAAGTGGGAACTCACTGCTGGGCTTGGGTGTGCACCTCAAGTGTATATAAAGCTGAACTGAAGAGAAGTTTGGCACTCCTGCAGTAATTCTGAGTTCCTGTTAGCTCCAGCTTGTCCCTGGCTGGAGTAGTTCCCAAAATCCTGGCCTCGTTGCCTTTTGTGGTAGACTCTCTGTAAATTCAGGCATGTCCAGTATGCATTAAAGTTAATGTTAGTGCAGAGCAGAGTGATTTAAATCACCAGGGAGGACATTATGCTAATCAGGATTTTAAATTGAATGAAAAACTCTCCTACTTTGAATTTCCCTCATGTGGAATTTCCATCTGCTGAGCAGGAGGGATGCAGAAACCGAGCTCATCTTGCCAAGACAGTTGCATGTGTTCAGAGTCGTTATTATTGTATTTAATTATACGGTCTCTGTCACTGAATTATCTGAACATCTCGTCCACCACTGAATTTCTAACCTAGTTTTCCTTCTATTCCCCCCCCCACCCCCCTTTAGACCTACACTGGACCCTTTGTTTATTATGTGAAGTCTGCTCTCACAGAAGACGACGTCAGGCAGATCCTGAACTACATGGGCTACGTCCAAGAGCTGGGCACAACGTTCAGGCTCAAAGAGCAGGTCGACTCCATCCAGGTGAAAATGATCTCGTTTGAGCTCTTCCTGGCCAAAGTGGAGTGCGAGCAGCTCCTGGAGATCCACCTGCAGGTGAAGGACAAGGGTTTCTCGGAGCTGGACGTCCTCCACGAGCGCAGGAGCAGCGGGGAGGACGTGCGGGGCTGCTCGGAGGCGCTGCGGCGGCGCCTGGAGTGCAAGGAGAGCCTCAACGCCTCCATGGCGCGCATGGTGCTCCAGAAATCCGCCAGCGAGCGCGCCGCCAAGGACTACTTCAAGCCAAAGGTCAGCAAGCCTTCCAAGTCCGTGGATACCTACGACAGCTACTGGGAGAGCAAGAAACCGCCCCTGATGAGCTCGCTGAGCCTCAGGAAGGACCCCATCCTGGTGGACGCGGAGGATGACATTAAAGATGAAATCATCCGCCCGTCGCCCTCCCTGCTGGCCATGTCCGGCTCCCCACACGGGTGTTCAGATGAGTACTTGCCAAGCTCCTCTCATCACAATGGCATGCTAAGAACAAATGTCCCTTACAGCTCCTATTTTTCTGCTCAAGAGGACTTAGATTTATACACCGAGCCCGATTCTAGAAGCGTGTTGAATTTTAAAAGGCAGGACGCTATTAATAAGCCCGACGTGTGGCTGTTAAAAAGCGACGCCAACCCCGTTTACCACAAACGCACCCACCTAGCCAAAGAGACAGCTTCCTCCAAGTGCCAGAACTGTGGCATTCCCTGTGGCTCTTCTGTGTGCCAGAAGTGTGACAGCCTGTTCGGCTCGAGGCAGGAGTACCCGCCGGTGAAGCAGAGCTCCTACTCCATCAAAGCTCTCCCCAGCGACGGCTTGTCTCCCGCGCCGGCTCTGAGGGAGAAATCCCAGTACACGTCCCAGACTCAGAGCCAGGACAGAGCTGCTCAGTTCAGCTCCAAGCCCAAGCCCTCGGGCACCTCACGCTGCGGCTTCTGCAACCGCTCGGGGGCCGCCAACACGTGCACGTTCTGCTCCAAGGTCTCGTGTGACTCCTGCCTCAACGCCTACTACTACGACCCGTGCTGCAGGAAGAGCGACCTGCACAGGTTCCTGCCCAACAACCAGTTAAACTATAAATCATCCCAGCTGTCCCACGTGGTTTACAGATAGGCTGCACCGGTCTGGTGGGGAAGGGAAGGGAAGGGGGAGAGGAAAGGGCTATCCTAAACTCGTGTTCCGACTTCACGCTGACCTCTTGCCAAAATCCATGTCCAGATATTGGGAACCATGGTTCGGTGATCAGGTGCCAGTTCTTGATTTTTTTGTGGCTTCGCAGATGCTGCAGATCCATTAGATTTCATGCTGCTATAATTTAGGTAACTCCTAAATGAGCGTTGCTTTTCAACTTAAATGGGGGAGAAGAGCACATTTTTCCTTAAAACTTGGCAGCTGCTGTATTTTTAAAAAGTGACATCATACCTTCCTATTATATCGTATCTTGCCCAAATAAAACCAGGCAGTGTTTGAAAATAAAGTCAGAGAATTAAGATTCTCATTTTCTGTGAGTGATGAAACCACTGCCAGTTTTTGGTAAAGTATGACTTCAAAATGTGCAGGAAATATATGAATGGCTCGTTTTGCCAACAAGGACTATTTTTTGATGTGTTGTCTGCATTTCTCGATCTCCAGAATGCAAACCTCTCTTCCTTTTGTCTTTGTTTCCTCCTTCTCCCCTTCTCTCCTGGTTGTTTATCTCGAGCTTATATAACCTGAATCTGGATAACATGTGCTTTCTTTTCCAGTGTTGCCAATATCATCCTCCCGGGTTTCACTGTATGGTATTTTAGAGGGGTGATCCTGTATCTGTGTCACTCAGATGATGCCTGGAGTGTTGTCCTCTCAGATGAGTGTCTGTTTTCTTTCTGTTGCACATGGTTTAAGTACTGTTCTTTGTACTGTAAATAGGTGATTTGGAAAGGGTTTATTTTTAATAAATATTTAATATGTTCAGTTCTTAAAAGTGGTAGAATCATTATACCTATGAAGTGTCTCTGGGTTATTTGTTCAGGTGACTTTTTGTTTTTCCTTGTACTGTATTTCATAGCTTGTTATAGCCGCTGTGGCAGAATGATGTTCTTGGCTCTGATCAATTCTTGGGTTTTAATCTGACTTTTTTTTTCCCTCTGATAAGGCTGCCACTCGTCTGAGTGGAGTCTTGTCTAAGAATTGCAGGATTTTGCTCTCAGTGCACGCTTTTTCTTTGTGGTTATGGCAATTGTAAGTATCAATGTTCTGCTTGCTTCCAAATTCACTGCCAGTCTGTCTGTAGTTTAGTCCAGCAAGTAAAGCACTGGCCTGGTTGAAAATCAGAGCTCATTTGTGACTCCTGTTCAAGTGAACCCATCAGTTCTGGATGTGAATCAGATAATAACCTTTGTCTCTTGCTGTAGCACTTGGGAACCCTGGCTGAGATCCAGGACTCCCTTGTGTTGGGCTCTGTACAGTTTGACCCCCCCAAACACCACCTGGTTATGAATAGACTTCAGTTTTTTACTAAAAGAAAACCCCTGAGAATCCTTAACTCCCTTATTCCAACTATAGCTAGTTAGCACAAAGTGTCAGGCAACCTAATCTGACGTGCAGAATTAAATGTGTTTGAAATACCTGTAAAGAACTCTAGGTGAGATGTAAATTCTGTAGTCCACTTTGCACTGAAATGATTCACTTTGGGGTTTTTAATCACTGTTAGAGTCTAGGCTTCTCAACTTCAATGTCCATCACTCCCTGTGTGACAGGAACATGCATGAATGATTGTTTGTCTTACATTTTTTGGGGTGGGGAGGGGCTTCAGGTAGGTAGAGGGGAAAATTACATAGGCTAGCGTTGTAAAATAGCTAAAATAATTTTAGCCATAACTGGGTGTCAGAAACATTGTGGAAATCAGATGAAACCTGGGTCTTACAGAGGGCTGAGAACAATAAGTTACTGTCCAGTTTGCACTAAGAAACAAAGTGAACAGCGTTCGTTTAACAATCAGGGAAATTCTGCATCAAGGGACTGCAACTGAGCGTAGTGTCAAGGGCAGGTACTGCCTTGCTGACCCTGAGGGTTGGGGTGAATATTGCTTAAGTGAATGATTTTAAGGTTTTCAATCTTGTATGTTTTTTATAAATATATATATATATATAAATAGGACACAAGTGTAGATACATTATGTATATAGTGAAGAATTTAAAAACGATTTTACTATTAAAATGCAGTCTGAGGGTGGTTTTCATTTCGGTGGTTACTTGGGTTTTGTTCACCTTCTGCAGTGTCATGCCTGTTTGGCTGCTCTACAGTGTATCTTCTAGTTCACCAGTTCAGTTTCCATCTGGCTCCTCACACTACAGTGAATAACTAAAACTGTGATGCCACGTAATTTTTACGGTGACCAGGGCAGGGGCTGTGCCTGCTCTGAAAAAAGAGAAGTCCTCTGTATATATGTCATGGAATCCTGTAGTACAAACCTGTGTTGAATTGAAGTGATACCATGCTCTATTTTTGTGTATCTTACTGTATGAGGTTGCTGTGATTGATACAGTAAAATATATGCGAATTTAAAATGCAGGTGGTTTGCATCTGATTTGTTTAAATTAATTTATGTTTTGAAGGAATTTAAAAATAAAGAGGCCTTTAAGAAAAGGCTTAACTCTTTTCTTAAAGTGGCGTGTGCATGTGGCTGTCTGTTCTCCCCTGCGTTTGCATGCCCTGGGCTGGGTCTGTCCGTGGTGGGGCCGGGTGTGCTGCCTGCACAGGGCAGAGCTGCTCACAGAAATCCCCGTCCCTCCTTTCCCAGCCTGAGCAGCATGACTCAGTGTTCCTGGAGCGTGTGAGCCGGGCTGTCAGCAGCCTGCAGCAGGCTGAGCTGGGCTGCCAGCAGCTTCTGGGGCCGTGTGGAGCTCCCTCCATGGATCCCAGCCTTGCCTCTCCCTGGCGCTCGCCTAGCGAAGCTTCCTGAGGGCAGCTGCATCTCCCAGAAGATGTGTGATACTGCTGAGGTACATTTTGGTACTTGAGTCAGGCCTTCTGGCTCCTTTTGCATCCTGCTAGCTGCAGAGCAGGGTAACTCCTCAAGTTCCAAACTAGATCATTCTTTTTGTTTGTTCCTCGTGTTGAAAAGCACGTCAGGGGAATGCTGAAGTGCCTTTTCTATAAGTGTTTTATGATCTGTTGTGGTTACTGGAGGTACCAGAGAGGATTATAAATATCAGGTTCCAGGTAACTGTAATATTCTTGCAGGAAATCTTGCCTCACTCACACTGTGATGCTTCTGGAGCTGACGTATTTCTGGTGCATATAAAGCAAGGCTGTGAGCTGTCCTGCTGTCTGGCATCTCTGATTACAGACCTCTAAGCTTGTTTGCTGCATCTTTGGCTTTCAACAGAAGCTTAAAGGTTCCATACACGGTTAAGTAGTTTAGATGTGGTGATTTGAACTGACAGCTCCTTAAAGTTGTTTTCTGGAAGATGACTCTGGGTTACAAGCATTTAGTCCACGTTGCTAGCTGTGCTGTAGAATGTTTTTAGGGGAAGAGATTCACCTTTCCTGTATTTGTTTAGAAACAGGAGCTAATCTGAGCATGGTGATAATTGGTACACTGCCAGGGAGACTGGGAGAAAAGCAGGAGGTGGCTCTTGATGTACCTGGTTTGGCTCTGAAATCAGAGGGAATGAGGCCTTTTAGCACCATCRTTACCGTGGTATCTCAGCAGCAACTGAGCTGGGCTGCAAATGTCCCTGTTGTGAAGGGGGTTCTGTGATTCCTCCTGAACATCATGGAGTGTGGTTGTGTTGGTCAAAGACTGTAAGGACTTTTCTCTTTTCACAGTTGATCATGCTCCCCTGGAAAAGCTTTTCTGTAGCTGTGGCCCTGGGCTGGCAGTGTGGGGCTGTGAGCAGGGATTCCCAGACACAGCAGTGCCCGGGGTGGGGCAATCCCCATCACTGACTGCTCCCCTGCTGCTGCTTTCACCGTCACACAGCCTCTGGAGCTCGGCATTGCGGGGAGTTGCTGCTGTTTTGGAACCAGCTGCTTTGCCGCCCTGGCCTGTGGAGAAGAAAGGATGTGGTCCCCTGAGGAGTTTCTGGAGGAGGGCAGGGGGTGCTGCCCTTTGTGGGGCACATGGCCCAGGCTCTTGCAGAACGGTTCTGCCCTCTGGCCGTGCTGGCAGAGCCCTCCGGAGAGCCGGGGCTGTGTTTCCTTACCCCGGGAACAGCCGGCTCGGGGCTGTGGTCGCTGCCGCCCCCGTCCTCTCCCAGCTGGCAGCAGCAGCTCTGGCTCCGGGCAGAGCAGAGGGGCTGGGAAAGTCATTTGGACACCCAGCAGCTTCCTGTGCCAGGCACGGGCTGCCAATGGATGTGGAAAGGCTTTGTGCAGAAAAAAAGGTGGACAGGTGGAAATGTTCCAGATAAAAATGAAACAACCTGCTCTGATTTTTTTTTTTTTGCTTGGCATCAAGAAGAAATTTCTCTTCCAGCATTCAGAGGCACTGAAGTCGTTTTGCAGCAAACTTTACATGAGGATAGAGATTGTTTTAATTATTGATAGTTCTTATTGATGAGATCTTTTCTGAGTGCTGAGGTCCTGAATGTGAGTGATGGTGATTCTGGAGCTTCTGCTCAGGCTGGGCTTTATCATACACAGTTCCTGCTTTGAGATGAGGCTGTGAAATACCTTCTGACTTGGGTAATAGCTCCCATTTGTTTCTCCTGTCTTATCTGGACTTTGAGTTAGGTCTGCACGGTGCAGGTCTCTGCACTGAGGGCAGTGTCAGAGTTCCAGTGGCTGGAAGTGGTGCAGGAGCAGCCCTGGCAACTTGTGTGTGGCAGCTGCTTCTGCCGTTGTGGGTGTGGGGCTGTCATGCTTCCTGCTTTAGAAATCATTCTCATGATAGTCATACTGTTCTGAGATTTTTCATCCTCAACCTGCTTTAAAAAAAGAAAAAGAAAAATCAACCCACAACTGCTCATCAAGTCCTTAGAGAAAAAGGCTGCTTTCTCCCAAAGTAAGTCAAACCTGCTCTGTAGCTTTGTGTCAAGGTGCCCAATTGGATGTAAGTGCCTTACCTGGAATTTACCTGTCCGAGCCGTGGCCAGTCGTGGTGAGCTGCCTTTGCTGAGGGAGCAGCCTGTGTGTGACTCCTTCACTGCACACGAGCAAACCCCAAACACACAAATGGGCTGGTGATGAGGAGATGTGCTGCCATCCAGCAAGTCAAGGAGGAACAGCCTGATTACATCCCAGGGCACTCCTGCTGCTGTGGGGATTTACTGGCCACGGCCCTGCCTGGGGGTGCCCACGGAGGAGGGAGGGGCTGTGGGGATTTGCTGGCCACAAGGTGCATGGGCTGACCTGGTGGCAGAAGCAGAAGGGGACAAGGACAGCACCTGCCCTGTCCCCTGTTCCAAGTGTGTTTCCTCAGCTCAGGGTCAGCCCTTGTGCCTTTCGGGGTCAGCTCAGCRCTGCTGTGAAACCTCCCCAGGAGCTCAGGGACCCTTGGGAAGTGCTGGTGAAGGCTCCTTTTTCTGTCCTGGGGTGTGCACTGAGGGGACAATGCAATTTCCAGCTCTTTTTGCTTTGTGTTTTGTTCCTGGCCCTAAAACTGCCAACTGTAGCATTGTTTCCCGTGGTGTTAATGGAGATGTGCTCTCAGAGCTGTTCCCAGCCTGCTTTATATGCTGGCTTTGGGCCACCTCAGCAGAAATCAGTGGGCTGTGTGCATATGTTCTGCTTCTCCTTTTTTGGGGAGAGTGGGGGAGAGGGGCTTASTTCCCCACACTCTGCCTCTCACTCCTGGAGAAGTAAAACCCCTGAGAGCAGCTACTCTCRCACCCTCTGCTGTGACCAAATCCTCTCATCCTCCAGACCCCGACGACAGCAGCTGCTCTGAGGGATGATCCCAATGGCAGGAACAAGGAGCATGTCTGGTTTGTGCTCTGCTGTGAGGTCCTGGGCAGTGGCCAGGGGTGGCACTCTGGGCTGGTCACTGCTGGTCACAGCTTTGTGCTGGGGCACRGAGCACAGTGACACTGGCCTGGGACAGTGAGATCAGCTCAGGAGCTGGGAGGAGATTGATGAGCAGCTGCTGCAGCAAACCCAGGGGTGAGCAGGGCCACAGTTAAAGGGAGGAAGGGTGGGAAACTCAGTTTAAGGAGTGAGGTGAAGCCTGGTGGCAGAGGAGTGTCCTAACACAGGAATGGTGTTTCCTGCTGTACACATTGTCACAGACACTCCCTCCGTGTAAACGAGCTGACATTTTGGGTCTTGAGAAGGACCCGAGGGAACTTTGTTCCTTGTTTCAGGGGATGTTTCCTCCAGTGTCTCCCCAAGAAKTGGAGGCTGTGGTGCCCCCCCAGCAGCAAAGGGACAGGCTGCAGGTGCTGCTCCAGGACAGAGCAGAGGATGGTGTCAGACTCTCTCACCCACTCCGAGGTCTCCAGTGGAGAATTTCAGCCTSAGAACACAAAACCTCTTCATGTAAATCAGTGACAGAAATGAGACTTAGCCTGGGTGACCACTGGAGAGTGGAAGAGCATGTTTGGTCTGTGTGTGGTCCTTGTCCTGCCAGGGAGAGCTTTGCATCTTCAGGGATCAGACTTGAAAGGTCAGTCTCAGAAATCCCTTTTTTCCCCTTTTTCTCCTGCATTTCAGCATTCAGGTAGAGAAGCACTGAGTCAYCTGAAATGTGTTCTCTCCTCCGTGGATCATGGCTGGGCTCTGGAGGATTCTGCCACATGGACCCTTCCAAACCTCCCCTCACCTGGATTCCTCCAGGCCTTCTGCCTCCTTCAGGAATCAAGCTCTGATTCACTTTCCATTGTGACTCCTAAAGCCTTGGACTACTTAGAGGCATATCAAAAATTAAAATAATCTCTTTTGACAGCATGGAAGCCTGTGGTGTTTGAATCTTTGATATGAAGATTTCTCCTGCTTGGAGAATRGCTCATTTTTAATGCTGTGAAATAGAGCATGAGAACTGTGCTGCTGTCTATACTACAGTGAGCATTATGTGCTGCTTGATAAAATGATTCTCCTGTCCAAGAGCTTTCCCTCATAACGAAGGAAGGTGCAGTATTCAGATGTCGGTAACTCGCACCAAAAACTTTTTGCACAAATTTGTCTTTAGATTTTGCCTTTAGAATTTGTCTTTAGATTTGTCTGTGGATTTYCTGCCTGCAGCTGGAGTTAAATTCCTTCTCCCTGGTCCAGTGCTCACAGCTTAAAATACAACCCGTTAAATGTTGYAATGGTCCAGATACCTCTGGGGCCTGTTGTCTGTCTGGTCCTGCTCTGCAGGGGGTTTGCAGTACAATGAGAAGCTGAGGAAGAATTTTTGAGGTGTGCTGAAACCCTGTGAGGTCTATAAACAAGATTTGAGGGAAAGAAAGATGGGAGACCCTAGGAAGCAACACACAGCTGCAGAAGTGCAAAACCTACAGGATTCTGGCACCAAGAACTCTGTCTGCTAGGCAGGATCAAACRGAAATGTTCCTGCTGTGGTTCAAACCCAGGTAAAATCGCTGAATTTTTCTCTTGGCTGCTCCTGAGTCTGTATCTCAGGGCAGGTTGTAGGAATCTTCTGGTGTGTTTCAGTACATGATGTAAAAACTCCTTTTTTCCCTTCATTGTACTTCCTGCTTTTCAACAGGCTYGAAGCCTGTTGGCAAAATGACTTTTACTGAGCACAAATAGGATGCTCACATGTCTTTGGAGTGAATGTGGATTTGACACTGATTTGATTCTGCTTTTTCTGCCTGCAGCTTAGCACTCAGGCTCTCCAGTGAAGGAYGTTATTTCCTTGGTGGAATATTTTCCATATGACCAAATAATGGCCAGGGGCTGTGATTTTTGTGTCAGTGCTTGGCACTGTGGGCTCCTGCTCAGAGATCAGATGGATATGTGAGAAGTAGTCCTAAAAACAAGCCCTGCATTGTYCAGAGTGACAGGGTGAAATGAACTGACGGGGTGTTTTTATTTCCACGGCACTTAGAATTTGTCTTTTTTTCCCCCAATAAAGCTTGAAGTCACAAGGAGATTCATTCCCTGTCAGCAGACACCTTCCCTGTCAGACTGAAAGTCACGTCCCAGTTCCTGCATTTGCACTCCTAGGGACGTGGTGCCTGTGGAAAGCTCCAGCTCAGTGCAGGAGGTTCAGATCCCTCCCTCCTCCCCAGGGGTGTCCCTGGAGCACTGACAGCAGCTCTGCCCCACAGGGACCTTCCTGAGGGGGACCCTCATTTCCCCTTGTGCTTGGCCAAGAGCTCCCCTGCTGCCAGCAGGCAAAGGGCTTTCTGAGTKGGGTTGTGACCAGGGAAATGTTCATTTACAAACCTGGGACCACGAGCTGCCTTGGGGACATCGAGGCACTGTCTTGTCACCACAGCTTCACTCCAAGGGCAAAGGCTGGCTCCCCAGCCTGGCTGCTTTGTGCTCTGGAGGGTTGGCTGAACGTGGGTAAACCTGGTCTGTGTGACAGGGAGAGGAGCTGGGGCAYAGAATTAATGCTGGATAAAGCCACAGGTGGGGAAGGCTCATCTAAAACTGTCAGGCCGTGGAGTAAAGAAATGTGGGAAAGCAATTGCACCAGTGCCAAGAAGCAGAAYGAGTAGGAAGATAAGGGGGGAAAGTTATTGGCCTGACAGTCCTTCAGAGAAGAGGAGGAAAAATTGGCTTAAAAATTGAGCCTGATAATGGTCTCTGATTACTACACACAGAAGTGACTGTTCCTTGAAAATACTGGTTTTATAGTCTAATGCAGAAAAACCAGGTAGCAGCAAAGAAAGTCGATAGATTTCAAAGGGAATATTAATTGGGAACAGTTTGAAAGTCTAGCTAAAGATCTATTTAAATCGATGCATTTTTAATGGAAATTTACCTTCCATAACTTGGAAATAAAATMGCTTGGTAAGACACTAAGTCTGTATGTGTTCAAAGTAGACTTTGAACATTAGGAAAGGATAAACCAAAAATCAAAGGGATTCATTCCAGAGCACGAGGCATGCAGCTGCTCTCAGGGCTGGGAAATGCAGAGCTGGGAGACAGGAGGGCTTGGTGCAGGTTGCTGTGTCTCTCCACGATGTTTTGATGAAGATGCAGGTTTTTTGTGGTGTGTAAAGAGAGAGCACAGGSTGTGTGCAGCTCGGAGCCAGAGGGTTCTGCTCCTGGGYGTGCTGASGCTGGGGGGCTCAGGGCTGGTTCCMCTTTTCCAAGGTGAGCCGTGGTGGATGCTGGTGGATGTGGCTGCACACGTGCAGAGATTTTGCAGAAAATGAGATTTACAGGTCTAATGGGKGCTGTGGGTGGTGGCAGTGCCCTTGTTTCCAGATCTGCTGGGGGAGCAGACAGGTGTGAGGCGTGGGGGACACACCACAGTGGGAGGCTGTGCTGGATTTGGCTGCAAATGGCTGAACTAAAGTTCTCTTTGATGTGAGCACATCTGCTCCTCTGAGACGACCTCCTGGAGCACAGGGACCTTTTCCCCATCCACACCACCCTTGTCCTGGCTGTGGAAGAGCCGTGAGCTGGAGGAGTTTCCCCTGCAGTGGGGCTCACAGGCAGTGTCAGGTGTCCTGCTGGGACAGCCACGGGCTCTGTGGGTGGTTCTTTGCTGCTTTGAGCACTGCCTGGCTGTATTTGGGGTTTGTGCCCTCTGCTCTCCAGGCTTTCAGCCAGGCTCCCACCCCCAAGGCTAACCCAGCACCAGAGCCTGCTCCAGGACCTGCAGCTCCTTCCTCCACACCTTTCCCTGCTCCCCTGGGCTCCAGCCTGTCCCTGAAGTTGTCTGCAGGGGCTGAGGTGCCCTCAGGGCAGGGGAAGGTGCAGGGGAGCAGGTGGTCGCTGTGCTGAGGTTGGGGGATGCAGCCCCCAGGGATGATTTGCAGTCCCTGTCAGGCTGTGGAGCTGAGCAGGGCTCACAGCCTGGACAGGATCCTGAAAGGGAAGGGTTAAACCCTGGCCAGCTGGACTTCAGGAGACAGGCAGCATTCCCAGCAGAGCGGACAAGTGGGATGTGAGAAGCCAGAAAATGCAGGCACCGGGAATTGTGGGTGGCACCGAAAAGCCAAATACACGAACAGAAATACGTAGATTTAATAGATATTTCCATTGCAGTCACAAGCACAAATTGTGAGGGGGGGAGTGCATCTCAAGAGCAGCATATGTGTCACCTCATGCCTCCAGCTCAGTGTACAAGCATGGGAGTAGTGTCTATTTAACATCAAGCCGAAAGTTGGGTGTACAGATGGCAGGAAGTTGGGTAACAGCATGTGCAGCTCGGATCTGTCCTACGTGAATGCCATCACCCAGCACTGTTTCTTGCTAAATGTCACCCCTCAGATCCGTCCCTGACCCACTTGCAAAGATGCTGAGCTGCCTCTGCAGTGCCCAGGAAACCGTGTGTGTGTGTGACCTCAGCTGGGCTAGGTGAGAACCTGGTGTCTCATCTATAAAATCAGATGAGAACACGAAGCAGTGGGAGAATGTGGGTTGATAAAAGCAGCCAGTGGGCCTAAATCTTGTCAGACAAATGTGGGGATTCTCCCCTTTAATGTCAGACACAGGAAGCAATGGACACCGACACCTGTGAGTCACTTGAGAGTGAGGCACAACACACTGATGGGTCGGATCAGCAGGTACAAAATGTGCCTGGGAGGTACTAAAGGAGGGAATGTGACTGCTGTGCTGAAAAACTCCTTGCATGCAGATTTCAGAGCCCTGCACAGACAGGTAATGAACAGAACCTCCCACCACACTGTGGGAAATAAATACCACTAATGCTGTTTGCAGGTGGGGAACAGAGGCCTGGGGGGGTGACATGATCCATGAAAAGTGAGTGCAATAGAACTGGAAGCAATGTTTTCCAGATTAATTTCATTAGTGCGATGTGCTGTGACTGCTTTGGCACAGCCCTGCTCCAGCCAAATAACCAGAGGGGACCGTGGGGGGAGGAGGCTTTACAGGGAACCTCACTCTACATTCAGGCAATTTTTTTTCCAAATCTTCCTCTGTGCCTATTTATGGTGATCATTTTTGTCCTAATAAATCTGACCAAGCCCATCTTTCAATCTGCTGTGATTGAGGTCAGATGTTAGGAGCATGCTTTTAAGGAAATATTTTTGCCCTCATTGTGTCGAGCTCTGCCTGTTCTAAAGCTTGGGACACTGTCTGCTTTATTAATGCAATTGAAATCAGTGCTTTGAGCCTCTGCTGTCTGTTTGCTCTCTAGAGTGAAATGCTCTTGTGGTCTGAGTGGAAGCCAAGAGTGGTGCTGTGCAATGTTTTGGCTGCAGCTGCCTGGCTTGGAGACCCCTCAAACTGATCATCACAAATTTTCTGCCCAGTGGGGACTGTCACCCTTTGCTGATGCCCTGCTCACACAGACAGTGGGGCTGGGAGGGGACTCACAGGGTCTCTGCTGTGTTTGGGCCTCTCTGCAAGGGGCAAACCAGGTGAGCAGAGCCGTGTCTGGTGGTGAGCTGGTGCTTTCTCAAAGGTGGAGGATACGAGTCTCAGGTTTCTGCCACCATCTGGAGTTCAGAAATGCTGTGCCAAGGCTGGGCAGGGACACCACAGGGCACCTCTGACAGGAGCAGCTGGGCTGCACTGTCCCCTCCTCACCTGGGCAGGAGTGACACCCCATCCCCAGCAGCAGCTGGGGAGCAGGAGAGGCAGCCCCAGGGCAGGGCAGGGGGGTCTGGCATGAGCACACCCGTGTGTGCCTGTGCCTCTCTTCCCCTGCCAGCTTCCCTTGGCTGGGGAAAACTCCAGACACACATTTTGAAGAGCCACAATAATTCGATTTTGTTTGTTTCCATTTTCAAGTTCTTTGTAAGGTAAAGAGTCCACACAGTTTATTGCAGAGGTGGGATTTGGAGTGCTTGCTCCTAGATCTGGAACCTGGCATTGTCAAAGGAGACGTTCCAGCTGCTGGAAGGAAGAAGAAGGGAGAGTATAGAAAACAAAATTAGATGTTTGAGATAACAAAGACTGCACCAGCATCTCTAGGATTCACGGCAGAGAATGATGCTTCAGGTCACTTCTGGTTTCTAGAAGACAATCTGTAGGTTAATTCCCAAGACAAAAGGACTCCTTTGAAGTTTCTCTGAGCCTTGACCACTGCCATAAAAAGCAACGTTGAAAGTGTGGTGGGGCTGGGCTTGGGCACAGCTCTCCATGTGCTTAGGCTTAAGAAGAAAAAGCTGTTCCATGGACAGCCAAGTGTGTGGAGTCTTTTCCTGCAGGTTTGTTTTCCTGTCCCATCACCTCCATAACCCCTGGCTCCTCCATCCCTTCCGAGGAAACTCCTGCAGACAAGAAGGGAAGCAGCAAACTGGGCTCTGTGTCTGCTCCATGGCATCTCCACTGGGCTTCCTCACGTCCTCAGACAGCTCTCCTGCATCCTTCCCTGCTGCACAAACAGGACAGGAACTCAATTATCTCAAAGGCTTCAGCCCCTCTTCCAAAGCTGGGTGAGAATGGCTGTGGATGAAGTGCAGCTGGGGAGGAGTGGTGGTGTGGTTGGGGACACACTGAGATGGAGGTCACTGTCCCAAGGAAAACTTTGCTCAAGGAATAATGCAACGGTGCAAATGTGCCCACGAAGTTTAGTGACTGTTGGCAGTGTGGTGTGGAGTGGGAAATGCTGCTGCTCCTGCCTGAGCTCGTGACTCTGCTGAGAGCTCCCCGTCCCTCGGGGTGTCACTGAAATCTTCCCTCAGGTCCCCTCCAGGGGAAAGGGAGAAAATGGGGCCCATTCCCTGGGGCAGGTTGGGATTTTGGGGTTAATTCTGGCAGTGTGGGGAGGCCCCACAATGGGGTCTCAGACTTGGCTGAGGCCTTTTGTGTTCCTGGAACACAAACAACAACTAACTTTCATTTTATAACAATCTCAGTATGTATCTGTTTACATAGCTGCTGAGTCCATAAATGGTTCTCATGGAGCCCCTTTCACACATGTGGGTGCATAAGGCTATTGCTGTGCATTTCTCCAGCTTTGGATTTCCTTCCTGAAGCAATTTCAGGCACCCGGATCCAAGCTGACCAGCAGTGCTGGCAGCATGTGGAGAAGTAATAATTAATATTAGGATTTTTGATATCATTCCCATTTCTTACTGGCAACCAGGGGAAAGCTCTTGGTGTGGAGGATATTGACAGAATTAAGGGATGGCTGTGGCTGGTGTTTTGCCAAGCAGAGACAGGTCAAATGCTTCGGGTGGAAAACAAAACCCATCTCTGGCTGGCAGCAGACTCAGTGTGAGGATCCCCGTGTCCCCATCTCCCCTGTCACCGAGCGTGTCCTTGGAGTCCCCCGCGCTCAGCCGGGTCTGCAGCGACAGGTGAGTGAGGGATCAGCCTGTCGCCCTCGGGGCACAGCAGAGGGGCGGCCAAGCAGAGCCAAACACCAGCCCGGGAATGCTGAGGCCATGGAGCGCCCAGAGCGCTGCTTTGGAATCCCCTCTCGGTGCCTCAGTTTCCCCTGCTGTGAAAAGCGCCGCTCCGAGAACGGTCAGTGGGGAGGGGACCGGGGCCGGGGGGGACCGGGCAGAGGGGCAGCGGTGGAGAGGCTGGTGACCCTCGGGCTGCCCAGGGAGGGACAGAGCGGGACGGGAGGGACACGGTGCGGGAGGGACAGAGCGGGACGGGAGGGACAGAGCGGGGCGGAGGGACCAGCGGAGCTGTGCGGGAGGGACGGAGCTGGGCGGGAGGGACCAGCGGAGCTGGGCGGGAGGGACCAGCGGAGCTGTCCGTCGCCGGCGGTGCTGAGCGAGCGG
Source organism: Mixornis gularis (assembly GCA_003546035.1). NCBI lineage: Eukaryota > Metazoa > Chordata > Aves > Passeriformes > Timaliidae > Mixornis > Mixornis gularis. The sequence continues at coordinate 189 of QVAJ01000166.1, read as the reverse complement.
CGGAACCGCGGCCGCCCCGCGGAGCCCCGGTAAGTCCCCGAGACGGGGAGAGGAGCGGACACCGCCGGCGGCTCTCCCGGGAAAGGTGAGGCGCTGTCCTGGCGGGACGCGGTGCCCCGGTCGGTTCCCGTGGCGGGGAGAGGAGCGGACACCGCCGGCGGCTCTCCCGGGAAAGGTGAGGCGCTGTCC
>QVAJ01000165.1:1809119-1825587 GCA_003546035.1 Mixornis gularis | reverse complement strand
TTTTTTTACAATGAGAGTGGTGAAACACTGGCGTGGGTTACTCAAAGAGGTATGGATGTCCCATCCCTGGAAACATTCAAGATGAGGTTGGACCAGGCTCTGAGCAACCTGATCTAGAGGAAAATGTGCCTACTCATTGTAGGGGGTTGTACTAGATGACTTTTAAAGGTCCCTTCCATTTCAGGTTTTCCTATGACTTGATGATTCTGTGTTAAAGAGAAATATGCACCGGATAGAGTTTCTGCTTTTGCAGCAAGAGTCATCAACCAGAAACCAGAACACAGAGGTATGAAAGAGAGCTAAATACTCCAGACTCATTGAAATTTAAATTTGGATTACACTGAAAATCCAGAGCTATTACTAGCCATTACTCCAAATGCTGGAAACCTACCAATAAAACCAAGGACAGAAGACAGCAAACGACCCAACATTCAGAGGAGGCAAGGGCTGATCATTATTTGTTTGCAGTCAACTGCTTTAGCAAAATCAGTGCAGCAGTGACAGGAGGTGAAGCTGAGCAGAAGTGCACCGGGTACAAGCCCCAAGGCAGGCACGGAACCGATGCCTTGAGCCATGCGAGGGCAGCACAGCTGTAMAGTCATGAAGCAGCAGCTCATGCCTCTTGTGTACCCTAACAGCAAACTGGCACTCTGAAAGAGGAAAAAGGTGCCTCATCACTACATGATCCATGGCAGATGTGTTTCAGCCYATGTGGAGACAAAAATGCTGTTTGAGAAGAAAGCCAAATCTTTCAACACAGCAGGAGATAAGATGTTAACAGGCTCCTTACCTCAGCTACCCAGCAACTAGAAAGGATTAGATCTTCTCTGAAAATMTTCCTGATAGCAGCACCTGCTGAGATTTGGAAATTCCTGTCTTTTAGCTCATTAGAATGCAGACACAGCCTGTTTCTGCTTCCTGAATTACAGTTGCAGTACAAAGGGGCCAATCTCCCAGGCTTTAAACCTATACACAATCGTTTTGCTGAAACTGAGTTTGATTAATAATTTCAGAACCACCTCACAGGGGCTAAAATTCAACCTGAAATAATTGCCAGGCTAGAGAACCCTTGAAGCTCTTTTGTCTGATAGAGAGAAATTAAGGGGTCTCCACAAATGAGTAGAAGATTGTGCAGGTGGAGCATAGCTGCTAAAACTGTCCTTTGTGGTTGACACCATAAAGCTTGCTGCATGACTGAATCAGAGTTTCACAGAAGGGGAATGYAAGAGTGCYTGAGCACTACTTCAGCCCGTCTGAAGGCAACCTTCCAGCTTATGTTACTCAGGAATTTGGACTATATGATCACAGCTGTCCCTCTGCTCTTAAAAATCTAGGAAATCTGCTTCAACTAGGATGTTAATATTCTTCCAGCTGTTTTTTGATTGTAAATGTGACTATATGGTTTGTGAAGTGAGAATTGTTTCCATTGTGAGCATCACCCCGTATTAACAGTGTTAATACAGGAGCCACATGAATGGTATTGACAGCATCTCCATCCTTAGGGATACTCAGTAATTGACAGGAGAAAGTTCTGACCAACATGCTGCAATCACAGAGTTGATTTTCTGCTAGAAATACCTCCAGAGCTCCCCCCCAATCCAAGTTATTTAGGATTTTATGATTCTCTTGCCTAGACTATTAGGACTTTTTGTCTTGTATTATTTAAGAGGATACATGGTCTGTTAAAAATAAATCTAATTATTTCCTGGAATCATATTGTCTAGTGCTGGCTTGTGTATCCATTGCACTTGCATCACATTCTGAAAAAGGAGCACGTCTGAAAAAAACAACTGGACTGATGCAGAATGAGAAAGGAAAAGCTGAAATTCAATTCCARGAGGAGACTAGAGTGCATAATATTGCTAAGCAAACAAAATAACTAGAGCATTCAAAAAACTTGCTTAGTAATTCTTCTGTACACAGAATAGCTCGGTTTTTTACTTGTTATTCTGACGGAAGGGGTTTCAGTTTTGTTTGTATCAACTTCTGAGCCTGAGTTTAGCCCTTTTCATTATGCAGGGTGAACACTGCCTCACCCCTTCTCCCAAAGGACAAACAGGCCTCAGCTTAATTTTGTTGGTTGAAATATTAAAGATCTCAATTCTTAGAATCTTCAGTCATCTCTCAGGAGGCGAGGACTCACTGYCATGAGTAGAACCATTGAATCTCTTGAACGATCAGTGCTTGCTCTTGGCTGTGTACAGATTTCATATTGATTCAGGGGATCAGTGCAAATTCCATGTATTCCAGGTGACTAAGAGTGCTCAGAATACACACTACAGAAATACCAAACCAAACCTGCAAATTTCTAAAGCAGACATTCTTGCAGGAATGCTGAGTGAGAGCTGGAGTATTTGGTTAGGGGATACACGTGAGTAGTACACCTCACATAGTTACACATACAAAGTAGCCATATTAATGAACTKTATCTTACTAATTAGGGAAAGTAAGATTTTTCTGGACATGAATTTTTGTAGTGATCCTGGCAAATTCAATTAAGCTTGTGCCCATTGTTTTAATGGTTATATCCATGAGTTAACAAAATGTGTTTTAAAAACTAGACTTGCTAATAATTACAATAACTACTTTGTAATTTAAATGTCAATTCAAAACAAATCATTGTCATGTTTTACTGCCTACGTACACTGATTTACTCTGGATGCATTCCAGGGCCCATACACGTACACTGATTTACTCTGGATGCATTCCAGGGCCCATACACGTACTCTGAATGTGTTTACTCTGCTTTTTAATTTCACCTGATGTTTTACCAGTTGTGGAAACCTTCTGGCAAATTACAAGTCAGCATTCTCCTTCTGCATTATACTGTGAAAAATTTAACCTAAGTCAGATACAGATGCTTGCACTTTAGAATCTGCATTGCTCTGGGCTATATATCACTTGTACACAAAATGAACAGCCTGATGGCTGAACAGGGTGTCGGTGTGCTTTAGCAAACACATTAGAAACAAATTTTMTTCTGGACATTCTGAGAGGGTTAGAGCATACTGAAATTACTGTCTCTCTGTAAGGGACAATGTGTTCCTTCTAAAAGCAGCGTGCCCTGGTGGCTTTGGGCACTACAGGGACAGAGTGAAAATACTATCCAGACTTTCCCAACTTCTTGGAGCCAAAGAAATTCAATGGGATTTGGACAAGTCATTAGACATTGTGGCTAAAATATGCAAGAACGTTCATGCCCAATTTCCTATATTTCAGTGTGCTAGATTTCCCTATGGATTATCTCTTTGCACACCTGCAGATGTGACCAAAATCCAGCACTCTGTGTTTAATTCAATATTTTTTTGGGGGGGGGAGGTGTCTTAATAATTTTGCCAATTTCTAGAATTGAATAAACAGTAGCATAAAGTGACTGCTGAAGAGCCTGTGCCTCGAATCAGGCAGAGCTGGCTGAGCTAAAAAATCTTGAGTGACAATAATTCTACCATTACTGCTTTGCCTTTGCCCCATGACAACGTCTACCAGTTGTTTCTTYTTTTGGGAACAATTATTAGAACCATTTAATAAAAGAGTAGAAGAATAAGACTGAGGCCATGCAAAGTGCACAGCTAAAAAACTCCACCATAATCATGACTTATTCCCTATGGGGCAAGGATGGGAGAAATATGCTTCAGGGAAAGCAACTCATATATCTGGGAAGATAATTCATTGTAAGTTAACCCAAGCGTACCGCAGAAATATCTCTGTTGGTGATTGTTCTGCATAGATGCCATTCTTGATTTGTGAGTAGCCAGCACCAGGGACTGGGAAAGAGTCTCATGTTGACTCATGCATTCCTTCATGGGTTATTCATAAATAAGTAGTGCTATCTAATTCTGCTAACAAAAATGCCTCATGTAAAATTAATAGAAGCAAAACCCAGAAGGATCTTTCTGTATTAAGAATCTGTCCCTCAAGAGAAGTCATTTGATAAAGCTTTAAAAGAAATGTTCCTGACTACTCAGGGTGCCTGCAAAGGGAAAGTGCTGGGCACCCACAAGTGAACTACTGACTATTCATTCTTTATTACTGAGGACAGAAGAAGCAATACTCCAAGGAGCAAGATTCAGAACATTTTTTCCCACTGTCTGTATGCAATATGTTTGCTACTGAGACATTATATTGTTTGCTTCCTTTACTTTTATGTGATTTCCAAGAAACATTAAAGCATCTAAAATCCCAATGAGGTTTTCCTTGTATTAATAATAGGAACATTCAGTGCTCCTCTAAGCAGAGCTGAAGGAAAGCAGTCAGGGTGATCAGGCTTTGTGTAATACTAAAACTGGCACATTTCTAGGTCAAAAGGGATTGATTTCAAAAGCACAGACCTCATATGGGAATCATTTTGGCAGCCCCTCTTGCTTTTTATGCTGAACTCAAATCAAAACAAGGTATCTGTTCCCTGTGGACACAGGAAGTCCACTGAGTATAAAGACATCCTAATTAAATCAAGCTCTGTGACTTATTCTAGCCTTCAATGCTATTTCTGTGACTTCTTAAGGTCTGTTTACAAACAAAAAACAACCCCAAACCCAGAGATTGGAAAAGCCATGTTAGATGATGCTGAGGACAGAGGTCAGACAGCTCTCTGASATCTGGGAGCCATTGTTGCTGTGAAAGCATATGAGAAAGGATTCAAACTCAGGTCCCTCACAGCCTGAAGAGGTGATCTCATCATTAGCTGGGTAGGGGGTTCCTCTCTTTKGTAGTATTGTGAAGAGGACTCCTGTCCCATCCCTGGCCTTCTACAGTGCTTTGGATAAAATGCTTGTCAGAAAGAATGCAACACACAACTTACAACTTTTTTCTCTTTGATTTCACTTAAAACTCCAGGAAGGTTTGAGTTTATGTGTCCACAAACACATATGCAGAAATTATTTTTCCCACCCTGCTGTTGGGATGAAAAACAAATGGTTAAGATAGCTGTTGTACAGACCAGCTCCATGGATGGTCAAGGTATGGTTTCTGCAAGGTGTGTGGACAGGTTGCAGCTGAGRCAACTGAAGGCATTGAATGGCCAACACCTGAAGAAGATGCTTCAGAAACCAGGCATGAATTCTTTACCAGGCTGAACCTGAATGAGGCTTACAACTTGGTCTCCAAGACTTTCTGATACTAACAAACTGTGTGAACAACATGAGCAACAATGGTATTCAGAGATCAGTTAACACACTGATTACTGGGGGGAAAAAAAAAAAAAGAATTAACCTTTTCACTCATCACTCATCAAGAAAGCAGCAACCCATTTGCTGAGCTCTCCAATGGATAAACTCCGAGCTGTTTCAAGAACCAGAGAACCTCAGCTCCAAGGAAGAATTGAATTCCCTAAGATCCTTGTGTCCATGAATGGAAATATGGTAARTAAAGGCAAAAGTTACTTATCTTTCCTGGCAGCACAGTCACACAATAACACATCTTAGAGATGTTACCTACAACAGGAAAACTACCTGTCATTTGATACTGTCAGCATGAAGAGTACTAGAGGTTAATTATACTCAATGGTACCAGATGAAGATGTACAGAGAAGGCCAACCTGTATTCATTACTGCTTCACAAACTGCTTTTAGGCCCATTTAAAAACAAGCTCTGATGGCATCTTCCTAAATGACCTGAAACTCGGTCAGTTCTGATTTAAACTTCCCTCATGTTGTTCTGCACCATAACTCTCGTAATCGTTGTCWCTAGAAGGTAATTTTCAAAGGCTCCAGGACACGAGCTTTGCAAACAATTGATTGTTTCACTCTTCAGCTAACCTGAAAAATTGAGATTGAAATTAGTTGCAGTCTCTGTCAAATGGCAACTTTTCTTTTTTTTTTTCTTTTCTCCTCAAACAATAGAAAAAATAATTRCAGAGTAAAGTCCATTTCAGGATTCAAACCTTGCAATGTTTCCCTTTGGTTTTTAGSACGTTAATTTGTTTAAAAAGCTTCAAGACTAAATTTTTAATGTTTTGCCTGTCTCTTCTCCTCTTGGGGGTGAAACTACTTGCTCTATTTTACTCCTATGTGCAAGTCGCTATGGTCCCCTTTATCCCTTTGTCCTAGTTACATTTTCAGTGTAGAGAAATGCTTCCTCACTCTCCCCCTGCCAAGTTGTCTGTCCTCTTCAGGGGGGACAGATGTCCATCACTCAAAGCTGTGATTATTAATCTAAACTCAATCTCCTTGTTTTATCATCTAAGCATGGCTCTCCTAACCATCATTTGGGCAGTTATGATATGATATCTTGAGACCACTCTTCACCTGAGGTAGGGMAATTCCTGGGTATAGCTAGCTAAGAAAAATACTTTCATATGAGCTAAGTCTAGTGGACCTTGTCTCTGTCAGCTTAGCAAATAGACAGCAATGCCTGGATGAGTCCATTATCAGAGACAGCTCCTGGAGACTGGGTGAGGCACCAGAAGACTGGAAAAAGACATAGGTAGAGCCTGTCTTGGAAAAAAAAGGGCAAAGAGATTGAAGAATAAAGACACCTAAACAGTTAGCCTAATTAAATTCTTGGAAAAAACTCTGGAACACAACAAGAAAAAAGYGAAACTGTAAGCCTCTAAGGAGAGACTGAGTAACTGCCAATGTAGATTACTCAGGAGTAAAATATGTTAAACCAGTGTACTTCATGAACTAGGAAAACATCAGTATAACACTGGGTGGACAGGTTTTCTAAAAAAAGAACCTGTTGATTCTTTGTTGTCAAAAGGAAGAGTGTCTTGGAAAACTTTCATWAAGTCTGAGACAACCCCACTGTTGTTTCTGTTACATGTTTTGTTGGTTACTTTAATGGTAGAGAGGAGAATAGAGACATTAAGCTGGCCTGTAAAACAAGTTGCTGGAGACTGTGAGACAGACTCAGACTCCAAAATAAAATTGGCAAATCAAAAAAGTGGTCTCTGAAAAAAAAAAACAAACAACCCAGCAATTTAATAAGGACAAGTACAAGTTACCATGCAGGCAGAAATGGTTCAGTAAATACAGAAGAGGGGACTACTGAGTGAGTCAATAGAGTTATGATTTTTTACATCCTGCCCAGATGTGACCTTTAAATGACACTGAACCCATGGAAAAATCACATCCAGAGAAGTGATTATTCAAGGGTTGAGCAGGAGGAGTTGGTATTAGTCATTATGTTGCTATTGGAGCGAAAGTCTGTAATTTCAAAACCGGTAAGTTGCTGATGCTTCAGCTGGATTGCAGATGGACCCAGTTGCATCACTGATATGCAATACAGCAGGAAATGCTAAAACTGTTGGACTGATATAGGTAATGGCTATTTCACTGCCTACAGATTTCCATAGGGAGTGAAATGTCACCACATTGATTTTGTGGGTTTTTGCACTCTGCTTGATTCAATCCAAGTCAAAAGGAAGCTTGCCAGCTGACAGCATACTGGGGAACTTACAGTCTGGACTGCTGCAAAGTTTATTCCCCTGCCCCATGATTGGGAAAGAGATCAGCCCATGCAGCAATGACTTCATTCTCACTGGTGGTTATGGGAGCACAGAGGACCAGATGTCCATTCCTTCTGCCCCTGCAACTGGCAAGAAATGCCTGTCAGTGGAAGAACAGGATGTAAAACTGTATTTGTAACATTTTGAACCAGATTAATTGAACTACAGCTGCCATTATGTACTATTACACAGCCTGTATGAGAGCAAGACTCCTTTGCTGTGGTAGCAGACATTACTATACCTTCCAAAATATGGCTGCCTTTTCTCATCAATTCATTCAACAGTAATCTTCACTTCTCCAAACCCATCTGCCTACTTTATGGCTGTGGTGGCAGGATGGATGCCACCCTTTGTCCCCAGATGTCTGCCACCCTATAAAACTGGCTATGTTGCCAAGACATGGCAGGTTTGTTGACTACTCTAATTTGCTCTCTGAAATTCTTGGTAGCCAGTGCAAGCATAGCTCGTGCCTATGCAGAAATGCTACTTGAATATTTTACTGAGAGTTTTATTTCCAACATGGAGAACACTGCAATCAACAATGATCACATGAAACAAGTAGAAACTCGTGGGAGCAATAGACTTCATTTACTGACAGTCTAAAGGTAACTAAAATAAAAAATGCAGCAGTAGTACTGAAAAGCAATGACTGCAGAGCAGACAAGACCTGCTAGTTGAAGGTATTGCTGAGAAAATGGCAAAGGGAGTTTTGCTGCATAGTACCTGTAGCAAGAGATTCCAGTGGTATCTAGAGGTTTTAAAAAAAGTTARCACACGTTCAATAATGGGCAATTGTTCTATGAAATTTACAAACCCCATAGTATTTTGGTATCTGCCAAGATATCTGTAAGTCTTTTGAAGATTTCTCAGTATCTTTCCYCTTATTTCCACTAGTTGTGGATGCCCTCCACTATAAAAGCACACGTGGGAAACCTAAGGGTACATGCTGAACAATTTCCAGAGGAAGAATTCACTCATAATTTCTCATCCTTGCTTTTCAGGCCTGAATAAATGACATTGTGGGAAGACTGGTAAACATGGTAGAGTTTCCTGGTGTTGTAGAAGCACCTAGCTAAAGTGTATTTCAGGGACAAGTTGTTTTATCAATGCAGTCCTATGTAAAAGGACAGCAAGAATTGCAGGCTTTTGTGCCTGGAGCTTCTATTTGTCAAGCTACATTGGGATAGACAAAGGTTTTTTGCTGCTGCCTCAGCAGAAATGACCCTTGATTCAGGGACTCTACATGCTTAGTGAGATGAGCACGTGTTTGGAAGAGACAATTAGTTAATATATAGCAAAGGAAGCTTGCAGTGGAAGCAAGTAATATTTGGAGAAGAACAAGTAGAATAAAATTTTTTGACAAATACCTTCCAGATGCTGCAGCTTTCACATCTCTGCTCATGAGASCATCTGTTTACACCAGTGTTTGGTCTCAAGCAGCTAAGACTGGGTGCTGAGCTGCCTGAAGCTGGGRAAGGCATAAGAAGCCATTGCTCTTCAGCTGCTGCATTCAGTGTCTTGATAAAATTGGTGCATCCTGGCAATTGAGACCCTCACAGAGGGTGTCAGGTGGAAGCGTGGCAGGGCTCCCACTAATTAAAGCAGTCAGTCATTTTCAGTAGAACTCAAGGCCATTAATGTTTTGTATTCAGCCTTCCTCTTCCCCTCACTGCAGTATGACACAGCCACACAGAGGCACAGCCTGCCTTTGGTGAGGCAGGGCTCTCTCTTCCTCCTCACTTCACTTTACTTGGGACAGCTGTTAAAGAATGTGAGGAATTTTTCAAACTGGCAATTCTCTCTACATTTTCACAGGCAGGAGCAAGCTGTTTGGTGGGGCTGCCTGACAGCTACTTCCCCTCTGGGGCACACACTGACAGCATCTCTCAGAAAGGCAGCAGAAGGTAGTGTTTTAATGAAAATGTAAAATGTTAAACCAGCGTTGATGCTGTTCTGRACCTGAAAGTTGAGTGTTTGGGGAACTGATGGCATCCACACACTAAAATAGGCAAATCAGCATTTTGCAACTCAGACCCACGCCATTCTTGGCTGATAAGATTACAGAGCACCACTTTTAGGAATGCAAACTGGACTGAAGGTCAGGCTTTGGTCCATGTCATGGTTCTCAATTCACCAGAGCTGGGTTTATGTCCTCGGGGAAATGTGATAAAGGAAATAAACACAGATAATCATAAAGAGTTARGTTGGAAAGGACTTTTAAGGACCATCTACTGCTTAGCCATGAGCAGGGACACCTACAACTAGATCAGATTGCTCAGAGCCCTGTCCAGCCTGTCTCCAGGGCTGGGGCATTGACCCCATCTATGGACAACCATGCCTGTGTTTTACTGCCCTCATCATTAAAAATGTCTTACTTATAAAAGAAATATAGGGCAACAGGCCCTACTAAAAGGGCTGTCCCCATTTTTCTTGTGAAGYCCCTTTAGGTACTGGAAGGCTGCAATATTATCTCACTGGAGTCTCCTCCAGGATGAACAACACAACTCTCTCAGCCTGTCTTCATGGGAGAGGTGTTCCATCCCTCTGATCAGCTTCATGGCCCTCCTCTGGACTCACTCCAACAGGTCTATGTCTTTCCTGTGCTGGGAATCCCAGAACTGGACACAGTATTCCAGGYAGGGTTTCACCAGAGCAGAGGGGCAGGATCCCCTCCCTTGACATACTGTTCAYGCTGCTTTTGTTGCAGCCCTGGACAGAATTGCCTTTCTGGGCTGCAAGTGCACATGGCCAGGTCAGGTCCAGCCTCTCATCTGCCAGCACCCCCAAGTCCTTGTCCTCAGAGCTGCTCTCAGCCCTTTCCTCCCTCACTCTGCATTGACACTGGGGGTTACCCCAATCCAGGTGCAGGATCTTGTGCTTGGCCTTGTTGAACCTCATGAGGTCCACATGTACCTTATTGAGTAAGTTGATATAAGTGCACATATATGATCTTATTCATAGGACAATTTTTCTGCATTCATTTATTCTTTCAAGTGGATATTTAAAATAATTTGGCAACTACCCAGAATCACAATAATGAGGTTCATGCTCGCTGACTGCAAAAGTATGTTAGTAGCCCAGTGACAAAAGGCAGCTGAGCCATGAAATAAAGAAGCATACAAAGAGCTGAGCAAAAGAGTCAGAATGGTAGCTGCAAAGGTTTTAGCTGCACTGTGACAGGATGATGTATGTGAACTGAAGCAAATARAGCTGGAGGAGATGTTTGTGGGACTATTAATTTTAATGCAATGCAAAATATCCAATGACAAGGAAGGAAGTTACACTTCAATGCCACAGAAGATGATTCAGACAGTAACAAAGGTCAGATGAGGAGAATCTGGGGAAAGCTATTAAGACAGATGCCTATGTGATGTCTCCTATTGGGTTCTTCATTGGATCTGAACTAAAAAAAAAGAAGAAAAAGGAGCACCTCTGTTTTAAAGATGTGGTTTGAAAGATTACTTAGACTAGTCTAAATCTGGAACTGATGACTAGGAAGAAAAACAAGTTCTTGCTGTGGCATTTAARTTTTTAATATATAGGGCAAGTATAGGGCAAGTTCAGGTTAATACCTATGTCTAATAGAAGTAACAAGTCTAGATCTGGAGTTCACCCCAGCCAGCCACCTAGAGTGTCTGAAATATGTTTGTCCAGATGATTTTAGGATTTTAATATTATYTAATAGCACTCAGATTTGAATGAATGACCATAGTCACTGAGGGATTAAAGAAATTCCAATACAAGAGCCCCTGGCACACTTCAGGATTATCCTCTGTGAAGAAGTCAGAAAGAGTGCTCAAAAATAATTTGTGGAGATTTCACACATGCTTTCTTGTCAGTATTGAGAGTGGTGTTCCCATATCTGCCACATAAGCATAAGGAAAAATAGTCCATAGAAGCATGAGGTGTGAAAATAAAAATAAATTAAGGAATTGCATGTAGGTTTAGACTGCATTGTAACCCTTCTCTGTGGCCTGATGTCAGCTAAGTTTCAGACAAATCTTTCTTSTAACAGTACCATCAAAAAATATGGGGCAAAACACATGCCACTTCTAAAATGTGGGTTGGGGATTTTTTTGTGTGTGTGCATTTTGTTGTTGTTTTTGTTTTGGGGGTTTTTTTTGATTGCTGGCTTCCTTATCCTTGTAAGGTTGAGCATCTGTATTCTATGAACATGTTGATGTCATTCTATGAATGATTTAAGAGTCAGGCTCAAGCGCTTCAAGATTTCTTTGGTTGTTTTCCATCGATTTTTTCTATACAATAGGAAATTAGGCTCTTTTGTCAAACTATGTCAACTTTATTCAGAATAAACAGCTATTTCATTCCAGCTATCAGGTGAAGGTTGTCCAGCTCTACAAAGTGTTACAGAAAATGGACAGCTCTGACATCTGGAAAGCAGGATGGGCAACCATAAGATTAGAATTTGTGTTTGAATTGCAGTAAGTGCCAGCATTTGATATTCATCTCTTGTAGATAAATGATTCTTTATGTCTCTAGACAGGGAAAGTGGAAGTCAACAGAGGAACTTCAAATTTAGTAAACAAGAGACCTTGAGACTGTTGGGGTGGAAGCCAGTGAAAAACCAAGAAACATAAAAACTGGATGAAATGTGTGAAATAAATATTGCCTTATTTATAAAAGGGGCCAAAGTTTGATGGGATATGACACTCTGTTGGAGCCTGTGGAGTCTCAATACTGGAGCAAGCTGGGGCCAGGGGGGTCGAGCAGAAGAAGGAAATATCAGCAAGCTCAGTGAACAGGCAAGCTGCAAATATTTGGCACTAAGCACAGAACTGATAAGGATCAAAATAGAGTCTGTATTTTAGACTTTGTAAAATCAGCTGCATGACTCAGTGAGTTCAAGATAATGGGATTATTCCAAATAGGCAAAAGCAATGGGATTATTCCCAGATGTGAAGCCATATCTYCAAGATGTATTTAAAACTCTGGACACAAAGCTGCAGTCATTCAAACTTTGGGAATATCACCTCTGAATTAACACCTTCAGGCTTTCTCAGTTCCTCCATCAGTACCCAATACCCTGACCCAGGACTAAACAGAATAAATAAGCCTTTGCAATAGACACATCACATACAGTTTGAATTGTTATCCTTCAGTCACTCTGGTGCTCCAGCAAATTAAAAGTCTCACAGTTTCTCCAGAAGGATTGCATTCCCATTCAGCATGTTTGTCATGGAGGCAGGAAGGCAGTCCTCCATGCCAAGGAGCAATCTATTTCTAATAAATAAATGAATTTATAATTTTATATGGTCCTGACCATGCCAGGCACCCCTGTTCATAACTTCATACAGTGTCCTGAGTCTCCTCAGTGTCTGTTTATATTTTTTTTTCCACATCCTATGCATTATTAAAGATTTTTATAGTGCATGAACCTCACAACTGTCCCTACAAGCACCAAAGAATTGTTTGATTCATTCAAATGCTGCAGACCAGTGAACATCCCAGAATATAGTTTTATATAATTTGTTGAGAACATTCAGGTCAATACAGAAGAATGGTTTGAAACTTGCTGAAACATATTTTTAAGGTTGTCCTGAACTAGGGTCATATTTCTCAATTTCCAAGTCATTATTTTAAGTCACAAATAGCTAAGGCCAGTAGAAATYGAATGTTCCTGGGGAGGAAAAGCCTCATAAAGCAGAGAATGTGCTAGTAGTTTACTTGTCTCGGAATTATCGTCTCTTTACATCTACCTGTACTTTTTAATATACGTAATCACACTACTGTTTTCAGAAGTTACATACACACATRTTTTAAAACATTTTAAAGCACCTTTGAAATGTAAAGAATAAGGAAAACAATACAGTTGTGTTCAGGGAGGCATTTCTGATTCTGATATCCTCGCTTTGCTTGCATAGCATTGCTGTCTTGATTTTTTCCTCTTGTCTGTACGGATGGTTCCATTCATCTTGCTCTGTACAATGCAAGATGTGTGATGTGAGTCACTGTTGAACTCGCTCCCCTTTCTCTAACCAGTCATATCAGTCTTGTTTATTGTCACTGCCCTAGAAAATGAGAGCTCCCAGMAACCTCAAACATTTTTCTTCTGTTCTTTTCAGGCAAGAATAGACAGTGGGAATGGCAGAGGCTTCAATGTTACTGCCAAAGTACTCCTTTCTACCTTTCTGAGCTTCTGCTCCCAGCAATGACCCATCAATAACCTCCTGCCTGTTCCTGTTACAACCAAACAGGGCACAAAGTCAGCAACAGGCAACATAATATTCTGTGTCTTRCTRGGTAAGTGGGATATGGAATACAGACAATCAAATTCAGGAGAGACGAATGAGGAACTAATTAGAAAAGGAAAAAAAAACCCCAGTAATAGTACTGAAAGAACAGATAACATCTGCACAAAGAAAWATGTAACTACAGTGATTCAGTCAGAAAAAAAAATGTCTGTAGAAAAGCAAGATTATGCCCCATCATGTTCTAGAAGCTCAACATTCTTTCTGTTTCTTAAGACCTGTGAATACTGCCTGGGGACACAAAGGAAGTGATAGGTTTTTAGTCATGTGGGACAGAGCTTTTTTGTGGCCATTAGCAAAATTCTTTCACCAACTTGGCAAAGAATACCAAGAATAGAAATGGGACTGTCATGAGCAGCAATCATGGTGACAATGCTCATGCAGCTGTGTTCAAACTACACAAAGTAAATCTGAAGGTTTTAAAACTTWTTTTTTTTTCCTGGAGGGGTTTTCTTCCTCTCCAATGCACTCTCTTCAATTTCTCTGGCATGTCTGCAGTCTGCCTTAGACAGTCTTAATCCCATTTTTGGGTCCCACTGGCTTACCAGAGAGTCAAAGCACAAAGCACTAAAAATTTTTCTGCTCCATCCTTCTGTATTTTAGGTGATAAAAGATATCAGCAGTTGGGGCTTTGTCTGCACAATGTTTCACTAAACACGAATTAATTGGAAGCATAGAGACTACTACCATRCTCTGAAATCAAAGCAGCCAGGTCCTCTTGTCGTTTATTGATAAAAGGCAGCTGAAGAAGGACAAGAAAAAGGTCAAGACAAAAAAGAGCAATCAGTGTTTAGGATTTGAGAAAGTCTGTGGAGACAGTGCCTGTGTTACTGTGGCTTGGAGAAACCAAAGCAGCAAGGGGGCTAATCAGCCAAGATCATTAATGGAGGAAAACAGGGACAGAAARTGTGCCTGCTGCTAGGAGAGACTTCTGAGGGAAGAACTTAGAGACCCTGGAAAATGTCATGGTGCTACTGCTAACTCAYTCCCTGCTGCCAGCAAGGAGTGAGTTAGCAGATCCTCCAAAGGAGGATCCCTACACTGGGAGCAGCTGCCAARACCCTGTTCCTGGTGTACTGACACTATGGCAAACAGAGACTCGCTGGAGGAAGCAAATTGTGATGCAAAATGCTGGGGTGCTCCCCTGTGCAGTGGAAAGGGAAGCTGGTCCAGAGTCAGACTGGCCAAGGGCACAGGGGCTGAATTCAGGGGGTGCTCACTGAGCTGCTGGTGAAYGGTGAATTAAAGGTGAGGGAGCTGCCAGCAATCCCAGGTGTCAGTGTCTCCTACCTGGTGATGTCAAGAGCAGCAGTAGAACCATAAGACAACTGAAAAAGAGGAGRCAGATTATTCTGCAAAGGTTTCCTTCTGACTTGACTGATGGCTCTGGGAGGCAGTAAGTGGAATGCGAAACCTCAGCATGGGCTGCTGGTCAATAAATAAATTTTTGTCAGGGTACAGCCAAGGTGAAATAAAAGATTGAGAAAAGGGCAGAAAATGGGCACAAAAAAAGGGATTTCTATTTAGTTCTGAAGTTGGGTAGACACACAAGAAAGACCAGAACCTAAAAAGAATAAGAGTCCACCACTACAGGTAAATCTAAAACTGGTGATATATTGAACATCTGGCTAATATCATGAGGAATAAATGGGATCAGCATATGTTTTGGTATATAGTAATGCCCTTGACTCGTTGATTGGGCCTTGCATGTGCCAGTAGGGTACAGCCATAAAGACTAGCTGCAATAAATCCTGAGCCTAGAGCACTGCTGTGGAAAGGTACTGCTTCTTCAGGAAGGACRTTTGCAGGGCAAATGGAGAGTGAAATCATGGCACTGACCATAGTGAGTGACACCCAAGGGAGAAAATGTGGTTTGTTCAAGAGTTAAGAATGACAAGAGAGGGAAAGTGTCGTGATAGGATGTAAAATAAAGATGCTTGACTCCAGTCAGAAGGCAGTAGAAATCACAAGGACTATTTACAATTCATTTAGCTCTTTTATAACATGTTGCACTAAGATGATGTTATTGGTCTATAGTACTGAGATTTCTTCTTTTGGCTAAGTAACAGAAGTAGCAAACAACACTGTTGTTATGAGAAAGAATATTGTTTACACAAGGTTGTTTTGGGAAAAAGAAAAACGTTTGAAAAGTTTCCCTTGAGCTAGCTCTTCTCAAGTTCTGAAAATATCGGGTCCACAGGAAAGTAAGTTGAAGAGGAGTGCAGTTCAACATGAGGATTTCCCTCTTCTTGCCTTGTCTGACTTCCCTGGCTTTCAACATCCCCCCCTGCCAGGACCACCTTTCTTAGTCTTTCCTGCTCTCTGCCTGCACTATGGGGTGTGGTACCGAGGGTACAGATGAACTTAAKGCTGGGGCAAAAAATGGTGATGTGTCAGTGTGTGCAGGACACCATGGGCCAGAGAGACAGAGGGAAAGTGTCTCAGGGATAAAAACGTTCTGGGAAGAGTTACAAATACACACACATACACTGAGAATACAGCACATAAAAGAGTGTGAGGAGGGAAAGATAATGACAGGAGACTAAGGGAGGGGAAATAGAGGGGCTTGAGTGAAAATGGGAAAGTACAGAAGGGGAGAGGCAGAGAAGGGAAGCAACAAAGGGAAGGAACAATACTGTTGTTTGGGAAAAAGTGAGGAAGAGGAACAAACACGAAACCAAGATACAAGAGCAACGGAATAGTATGAAATCAATAAATTGATGAATTAAATGGTCACAGACAGCTTTTTAGGCAT
>QVAJ01000165.1:1796068-1808599 GCA_003546035.1 Mixornis gularis | reverse complement strand
GTGTGTATCCATGGAAATTGTGTGGGCTCACTTCAGAGTTGGTGTCACAAGGTCCAAAGCATTTTCTATCCAGAAGAGAAAATCTCGGTGGCTTATACAAGGGTGGAAGGCAGAACACATGGATACCAAAAGCCCTGAAGGAGTTTGCAACAGTTGAATTTCACCAATCCAAACAAAATAATGGAATAACAGAGAAAAAGTGCAAAACCAAGGGCTTCTTTGCTGAACCTTGCCTGAGAGGAGGAATGACCAAGAGCTGACCTGCAAAGGGAACGTTTTGTGAGGTTTAAGTTTGGAAAGCAAAYGGAAACAAGCTAGGGTTTGGWAGGGGGAARGTGTGTTTTCCATGTGTGATTCTGACTGACAGCTCTGTAAAGAAAGGTTGATGAACAAATGTSCTCAGTCTTGGGGAATAGTTTCGGTTTCCAGCTAAGGAGTGGATTCTCAGCTGGTAGGAATCAAATGAATTCATATTGGCAGAGGACCTGAGACCTGTTTCTCACAAGAACAGGACAAATGAATACTACTCCTTTTTTTGTGGAGCTCTTGCCTTCAATTCATTCTTTTCATAAATGTGTCATCAAGCAGCTTATCCCCATGTGACACAAGAGACATTTTGTGAGGGGTTTGGCAGTATCTGCTAGGTTAGAAAACATACTATCATTTGAACTATGATAAGAAGTGACAAGAACATAGTTAAGATTTCATTTACGTTATTTTTAAAACATACTATTTTTAAAAATAAAATTAGTGAGGAAAACAACAGAAAATTATGATCAGCCTGACTTTAAGTTCTGTACAATATGTTATAAATCAAAACACACCATTAATTCATGTTATGAACTACTGGAACTGATGACAAACCTCATGAGGGAATCAATACAGAGAGTGTTTTTTATAAGGTCTTAAGAATAAAATAGTGGTTCCCCAGTGGAAAGGGTGTGTTGGGCATAAAAAAATATGTAATGGAGAACAACAGAGAAGCAAAAGTAGAAGACACTGAACTGGACTTGGAGAGTGAATGGCCCTAAATGTATTGTTCCTTAGTTTATATTAAATGGTAGTGGATGTCTGTGTCAAAAATATATTTTCTATTTCTTTACCTTCTTTCAGGCCGGTCCTCTGAGCTGAATGAATCAGAGTATTAGTGGGTATGCTGTGAGGCCATTTGTACCCTGACAGGTGTGTGCAGAGAAGCAGAGGGACTCACTGAGTAGGGCCTTCCCTGCAGGTACTCCTCTGGTGCACGTCATTGCCTTGCGGAGTCCCAGGGCACATGGCAGCCAGCCAGAGGATGAYGAGGGAAAGTGGGCTCCTCTTATGCCTGTTACAGGCACTAGTGACAGATAGGCTCTTATCAAGACTGTAGCAGTCCTTCTGTACTAGGATCCTAATCTAAATTTTTCTTGTTACTTCCTGAGAAGATAACTGTAGTTGGAAGTATGTAGGGAGAGCCTGTTTCTCCAAGCTTCCTTCTCCTGTGCTCCTCTAAGGAACATGAGAATGAGAAATACGGGGAGTGATGGGTGTGTTTCCTGGTGACTTGTGTTGTCTGGTTGTGACTTACGGTGATGCAGAGGGCAAGTATTTCTCTGCTCCATGSCTCCTGCAGTAACAGCTGTCCCCTAGAGGCTGCACCCTTTGGGAATCAAGTCAAACTTTGTTATGAACCTTACAAGATCTACTCTAAGATTTTTGTGAGATTTTATGCGGCCACGTAGGTTTTCAGCTCAAGGCATTGCTTAGTCTGTCACCCTCAGAAGCTACAGGCCATGTACACTTCTGTTTCCCAGCACAGACTCCCAGAAACAGTGCTTTGAGCTCAGTTCTGGCTTGGTTTCTGAAAATATCATGATACTGGGACAATGTTTCATCCCCAGAAGATAGAAAAGATGTAGTACAGCCGATCAGCTTTATCTCCAAAATAATAGTGCTTACACTCCGGACAGGCTTTTAATTGAAGAAATTATTTAAAATTCTAGGTGGTCAGGAACATGTAGAGTACTTGGAATTCTGGATCTCTAAGAATTTATCTTACACTAAAAAAACTCCTTTAAGTTTAAACATGTGGGAAAATATTACAGTTTTAGTATATGCCAATTGTCAATATTCCCTTGCATTCTTCAGCCGTGAGAAACAGACACAGCTATTTTGGAAACTATGGAAAAAACCTCCTCCAAAACCAAAAAAAACCCCCAGGTTTTGAAATCTCAATGATTAGATGCAGTTTCTGCACAAAGCATTCATTTGCTTGTTCACTTTAATTTTCAGCTACATATCTGAAATGTAAATGTTTATGCTTATGTGGAAAATACAAATAAAAACATACAACAAAATAGATTTTAATGTCTAGGGTAGGAAAAGCTTAGCAGAAGGACAAGAGAATAAGACAAATTCAGACTTTTTGCTGTATCTTAGCCAGGCATGAACAGGGCCCAAAGTCTATTGAAGATACTGATTTCAGTACACATTGGAT
Organism: Mixornis gularis; assembly: GCA_003546035.1. Taxonomy (NCBI): domain Eukaryota; kingdom Metazoa; phylum Chordata; class Aves; order Passeriformes; family Timaliidae; genus Mixornis; species Mixornis gularis. The sequence goes on along the minus strand of QVAJ01000165.1, from coordinate 1,806,123 downwards.
CAGGCCTAGAAACACTTYTGTTTATATCAAAGAAAGTGGGCATCGAAGCCCACAAGAAGCCTCTGGCATTCTCAGGGGCAGTCAAACCTGAAAGGTGATTTTCATGTTGACCCACAATATTGGGTGTCATCGTTTTTAAAGATCTGTCTTTGAGTCCAACAAAAGTACAGCTCTTCTTGTCTTGGGATAATGGATGTGCACAGCTGTCCTGAGCACAGCTGGACTTCCCATTCCACATGCACCTTTAAGACATCAAAGATTATGTATTATGTATACATARTATACATACTCCTTCCTGTATCATGGGAGAAAATCAACATCTTTCACAGGTCTTCTGAAAAGGTAGAGAGTGTGACAACAGGTATTTTTAAACAGGTAACAGCCTGGTGTTTATAGCATCTCCAAGACTGCGTGTGTGAGTAGCAAATGAATCTGTGCTCCACATTTCAAGTGAGTCCTGAACCACTGTTTTATTATTTTTTCTCAGGAGGAAGCAAATTTGTACATCCTGGCCATCTTATTACTTGTTCTGCACTGTACTGCACCAAGAAAAAAAACAAAAAAACCCAAACAAAAACCCTCTCTGTTTCCCATATTGCTAGGAGAGAAGGATTGCTTAAGCCATCCCTGTAACTCAGCAGACAGGGGACATACCCAGCCTGCAAGAAATACAGATCCATTTTTCTCCCCCATCTGCTACCAGATTGGTTATACAAACTGTGTAAGACATTCTTCCTGAGACAGCAGTGGGTTTTTCTTCTCAAAAACAGTGGAACAAAACTGATTTAAGATTTTGTTGAAACAATATTTCTGAATCCTTATGCCCCTTAGCTCCTTTTTCTCCCTTGCAATCCCCTTTTTTCTTCATCAGATGTAATGAAATAATGAGGATTTTGTCAGAATAACCCCAGGAAAAGGCACAGACCAAACTCAGCAAAACTGCAACACAGTAAAAATGAAATACTTGGTCTTTTGTATGTGTGTTCTTGCTATTTGTTTGCTTTCTTTTACATCATTACAAGAATTGTGTGTAGCTTTAGGGCAAAAAATGTTTTAGTGGAATGGGAAGGTCTTATACCATTGCACAAATTCAAAGATACAGTTAAAAATCTTGTTTATTGCCTTCAGAAATATAAAACAAATAAAAATTTAACCTAATGTGAAGAGTCCAAGTACTGTCCTTTGTAAAAAACTCGTAAAGTGGACTTTTTCTGAGTTTTTCACGCACTCTTTATTCTTCATATCTGACTCAAAGGRACCTTATTGATATCTTGAGAGGAACATCTCGAAATCTAAGTTGAAACATCCATGCCTTAGAATAGCACAGAGCATTTTTAGTTCCAGACTTCCCAGAACTGGTACARGACAGCTATTTTTATGCTGCCAGATTTGCCAGCTCATCTTCCACTTTTTCATTCCATTGCTGGTATTCTCAGAACCTCCTGACACCAACTGAATCATTAGGGAGAGATCCAAATTGCTCAGATCTTCCAGTGTCCTTCTGGTAGACCATCAGTTCCCTAGCATGAGTGTCTAGAATTTCTGGATTGCCTCTGGAAATGGGATTAACCATTTAAAGATTCAGAGCAGTCATCTAGCAGTGCGTGTCTTGAGACCTGCAGAGTGAGACTTGCCTGTGAAGAATGACTGAACATTTGAAAAACAGATGGAAAAGCTCATTATTCTTTAAGACCATGGAATCCCACAGAGTTTATACTATGCAAGGATGAAGAACTTGTTGAAACAGCCAGCTGAGAACATGGAATTGTAATACATCTTTCAGGAAAGTAAGGTCTAGATTGACCTGAAAGAGCTAACAAAGGCATCATCCTCATCTCCTTCCAGCTTCCAGAACCTCTTCCAAGGAAGATGACTCACAATCTTTGTTTACAAGAAAACCCAGAGGAGAATCACCTTGCTCAGGTTTCACTGAAAGAGGGAGATTTTGGAAAATCTGCAAGTGCAGAAGGGTCTTTTCAGTTATGAAATCTCTTCAGTTTCCAATTGTGCAAAAAATTTGTACTGCAAATCCATCAAATCCATGTTGTGTGATCTGCAGTGGACAGCACCCACAAAAAGTGAAAAACGTAAAAGTGCATTTAATTATAAATATTTTTCTGCCAATCAGTTGCTACCTCTAATGTCAGCAGTAGCTCAAGGCTGTCAGGGTTCATAAGGGTCAAAAGACACCCGGCCGAAAGTGCTCCATGCACAGATTTGAAAAGGACCAGTCCCCAGACTTGTATCCTTGTGTATATTTGTAATGGTATTTGATATTCTTCCCCTGATTCAAAGAAGTGGATAATGGTCCTTCAAAATGAAGTGTACTCTGCTCTTTTAAGTCACTCCTCCCCATGKTGCCCCTTTTCCTGGACAGACTGTGTGGCATATCCTCAAAGCTCTGTGTGCAATATGCAAAGCTCTTTGGTGTGAAGTTTCCTAAGCTGCTGTGAAACACTTTTCAAAATTCTTTTACTCAAATAGYACTACTTTTTCCTCTCTTCCTACCATGAAAGAAATGCATTTCTGCTTTATCTTTTTCTGTGTCTGTAACGAAACTTTAACTGGCTGAAATTTCTCCATGCTACTTGTTTCTTTGAAAGCAGCTGATGTACCAACATATACTGTATTAAGGATAGACAACTGGGAGGAAAAAGAGTAAAAGGAATCTGTTCCCCAAATTTTCAAAATACTCAAACTCCCTAAATCTAAAAGAACTTTGCTAAACACCTTAATTGTTGAAAACCATGGGCAAGTAAAATAATAAAAAAGCAAATACTGCATCCAGGAGCGCACATTCAACATAATTTCACAGAAAGAAAACAGGTTTAGCAGTAACATTCATATATTTTGAAGTTATTAAAACACAGGCCAGCCCATTTAGGATAAATCTTGCCCAAGCATTAGATTTTAAGCAAAGAATATCAAGGTTTATTTTACCTGCAAATAAGAACTGCAGCCTGAGCTTGAGTGCAAGGCCAAAAGAGCAGTGCACAAGGGCAAAGACCTTCTTTATYTAATCACCAGTACAACTGTGTTAGTATACTAAATGCTCCATAAAATCAYCTTGCAAATACAGAAACAAAGAATGCTTAACCTTTGTCTCCAGACAGACTAGATCTACCTTGTAACTTCCATTTTGTAGCCAGTAGTCATGATATTCAGTAGYCAGTCCTTGTGGAGAATCTGGAAAAGCTCTCCTCCACAGCCCCCTGTCTGTGGCCTATGCCTTAGCTTATAAAATAATTTACACATCCTCTGAGCCACTTAAAGTCTTCAAAAGTTTACTAGCACTGCCGTATCACCTCTTTAAAATGGCCTTCTCTATTCTCAAGTGTTTGTTACTTGCTCTTTAGGTCAGCAGCTGTCGCCTTTTCTGTGTGTGCAGCAGGAATTCTGCAGGGCTTCTGGTGATTTACAACTGCTTAGACAGCTAAAAAAAAATGGTCTGGGTGAAATTCTGCTTCACTGCACCCAGCTCCATGCAGCTCAGGTGCCCAGTCTAGGACCACAGGCTTTTTCAAGTAGCCTCATTGTCACACCAGAGAGAGAGGGTCATCACCAGATATGAATTCAAATCACCTTGCAGAGGTGTCTTGCTTTGATAACACCGTAGGACTAGAGAGCTCCTGGCTTCCTGGCTTAGSTGCCTTGCTTATCAGGGGGAGATGAGCCTGATCCTACACCTGCCATGGAGTTGTGTTCGTGCAAAGTGGTGGCTCACTCCAGGAAATAAGGAGGAAATGCAGTCATGGATTGGTTCATATTTTTAAGTAATTTAACAGAATGTTCACTATTTGTATAGGCTTTTGATGTAAATGCTGAGTAGATGAAGCACTTATCCCAGCAACTAGGGGACTATCCTAAGACCAGACCGCAGGATAAATCCAAAAGCAGAGAGGTATTGAACAGTAACTATTTGTTATGTCTGTGGGCAGACACCTAATCCAGCACAGTTTGCTAACCTGCAGTAACACATTTGTGAGAACAAGTTTATGATTGCCCTGAAAAGTAATAAGCAGTTTTTGATGGTAATCCAAGAGCAGCATTGCAAGCCATTGGAGAAAAGGCAATGCCCCACGTTAGACYGAGGACAGGGCAAATATATGGACTAAGAGTTATTTCCCATGCACAGCAGTATATTGATCCTCTTTACKTGTGTTTAGGTTAAAGCTAGTATTGCTAAGTCTCCTTCAGCCCAGCAAGAAACTCCGTATGCCTCACTGAAGTCATGGGCTCCAGGCGTGTTGGAGTGCCAACATCTGTGATCTCTGTGCACCTTGTGGTTGCAAGGGCCTTGTAGCACTAGACTTTGGGGGCAAAACTTCACCATTACAGATATCCACTTATAATTAAGCTTTGCAGAACAAAAGTTTTAACAATAAAGGGAATAAAAGATTCATTCAAATGGAACTTTTAATTTTTTTTCTGGCATGGTTGTTACCCTTATGAACACACTTAGCAATAATGGGAAAGTTATCTCRCTAATGTCTAAAAAGATTACAGGTGTTTAGATTTATGCTGTATTTAATTTAGCTCTGCTCAGGACTATTGTTGCGATTCAAWGRAGAGATACTTACACATAGGAAATAYTTTGTATAATAAAAAGAATCAACAATGTAAAACCCATAAGTCCCAAACTCCCTTGCAGCTTAAAGCCGAGTTCGTGTCTTGTGGGGAATATTTCCATGCTAGTAAACCATGACATCAGCCTCAGAGAGCTGCAAATCAGGAAATTTCTCCCAAATGCTTCCTCCACAGAAGCTTGAACAGTGAGCCAACCAGTTATGCTGAAGCTGGGATCATTAGCAGTAGCTAATGCCAGCACCAGTGGGCACAGTTTTACACCAAACTTCCCATTTTGGTCCTGGAGGGTACCAGCTTAATTTGCAATGATGCGTATTTCCCAGCAACAATCAAGGGCTACTTGCGCTGTTGGTCCATTTACCTGTCCTTGTAGCCTGAAGGGTGTTTGTGTTACAGTCAAGGGAATTCTTGTTGTGCAGTGCAGAATGCTGACTCCAAGGCAACAGCACAGATTTGTTTAAGCATTTTCTATTGTATTTTACTTCTACCATTTTCCAAGAAAATTCGCTGGGTAGATTTCTTTTCATGKTAGGTATAATTCTCCTTCCAGACTTTCATTATACAGTCCTGCACAGTCTGGTGTGCAGCTAGAAAATGAGGTTTGATATCCAAACTCAAACCAAAAAGCTGACTGGTTCTGACAAGGACTTTTACAGAATCCACTACCAGATGCTTCAGAAGAACAGAGAAAAAAATGCTGAGAAATATGTTCATAAGAAAATTGTCCTCTTCAAGTCTGTGTATGTCATACTTATGCACAACTTATTTATATAGATCACTGTTAYTCTGTCACATAAATGCCGGCTATATGTAAAACCTCATCTACATAATTGCAGTCATTGTTATCTCATAAACTGAGAGTTCTGTTTTCAATTTCATGCAAGTTTGACCTTTGGAATAATTTGTGGGAATGCATCCCCTTTTTAATGATGCTTTGCATCTGAAAGCATTTAATCTGACATATTCAAAAATGTGTCACCTTCTAGTTCCAAAACACAGCAGCATGGATGTGCAATTAATGCAGTCTTTTGGTGAGGCGGTGTGGAGTTATGATGTCTCTGAGGTACAATCCAAGGGGCACTGCAGCCCAGGCTGGATTTTCAATGACAGATTATAAGGTACATCTTCAGAACAATGTATGTACACATCTTGGAACAGTTGTGAACCCCACTCACTGACAAATAACCCTGTATTCATAGGAAAATTGGGGAAATATGGACTTTATTAGAATAAATCACTCTAGTTCATATATTTGTAGAAATACTTTTCTCTTTGCAGATGAATCAGCTTTAGAGAAGGAAGTTTCCTTCTGGTCAGCTATCTGTCAGCATCCAGAGAGCTGTATTTTCTCTGTGTGTTTTATAAATTATTTGTGTGTACACAGAGAAGATTCTCTTAAGTGCTGCAGATGCTTTGAAAGATAATGCTGCTGGAAACTCCATCTGTACTGAATGTAAAACYTTATCAAGACTGAAAAAGCTTCAAGAAAATCCACAACCAAATTTCAGCTACATCTGTGCTACCCTACTAATTTCTACTTTAGTTTATAAGGTTTTAAAATACTTCCAATCACTTGTTTCCGGAAAGAAAAATATATGGTGATGAATTGGCCTAATTTTGTGAAAACGTCTTTTTAAATTTTTCTTCCAAGCTGTCTTTATCTGCAGAAGTGACCAAAATCCAAAACATTTTAGTTCAGACTGCTGAAAAAGTAATGAGGATTAAACTGATATTGGGTTTATTGTACCGCTGATAACCTCTCAGAAATTATACAGATGTTGCACAGCACTTTTCAACCCTTTTCCTAGGAAATGCAGGTGCTCAAGATTCTTAAATTTTGTTTAGCACTGATCAGTCCTTTGAGACTATAAAAATCAATGCTTTTCATGCCCTACACCATATTTTAAAAGACTTATTCTCTATTTCTGTCTCTTCTCATGCAACCCCTTAATTTCTGCTACTTACAGAAAAGAAAGCAATGGATCGTCATTACTTTCCCAGCCATACATAGAGTCTAATTAATTTAGAATAAAGTACCAAAATTCCAAAGTACGATTAATTTTGTTATAGAAATAAACAAAGCCAAGTGCTAATCTGCCAAACTATGGTAGCTTTTGCCTTCTCCCTGTGTACTTTTTCTACTAGAACATCTTGGAAAACAGAGCAATGTCTCCCAGCATGCACTCTCAGCAGGTAGCACAATGAGGTATTGACCATCAGGAATAGTTCTGGACACCAGCATAGCCTCAGGCAGCTGCTGCTGAAGGTTTTCCCTAAGWATTGTTATCCATAATGGTCTGAGGGTCTGGCCAGGATTTCTAATCTCCCAGTGCCCTCACACACATCTTGAGTTGCACTAGAAATCCTTCATGTTGGGATAATCCTGCCTCTTTGTTCTCCATACCCTTCTTCCCTCATTCATTGTTCAAAATCTTTTAATAAATTGGTTTTTGACCTGATGACCCAGTTATTTATCAACAGTTAGTAGTAATTCCAGCTTGTACATGTGTCCTACCAAATACAAAATGACACAGCATAGAGCTTCACACTTCATGACTATTTCAAGATATTAGACAAAACCTAGCAACAAACTTATGTTTTTCATCCAGTGCCTTTCCCGTAATTACAGGAACTTCTTTTTTTAGAAATTTTATCTACGGCAACCAATTCAGCAAGCAACAAAAAMCCCCAAACAAAACAGAGGAGGATTTTTTTYATATTATGCTGGGACAACTGCAGTGGCAGAAATGAACTGTTTCACRTTTGATAAATCAGTGAGACCTAATGATACTGCAATGAAGTTTAAGGAAAAATTCATCAGTTTTTCATGTTTATGTGAGAACAGGTGACACTGACTGCTAGTGCACCTTCAAAATATCTGCTAATTGACATTACAGCAGTAAAAGTAGGGCGACATAAAATTCTATGCAGTTAAGACTTGGTTTACATCCAGCTATTGTGTAATAAAGTRAGAAAAGGTTCTGTGAGGTTTAGCTCTGAATGACAGTGAAGAGCACTTACCAACCCCCAACAGTGCCTTTGTTACAACAGTCTGTGCTCAGGATATGCAGTTTGTGGGTGAGACTTGTTCCCAGACGTTAACAGAAACTTTCACAGGGACAGGCATGCAGAACTGGAACTAAAGCTTTAAAGAAAATTGAAGAAGCTGACTTGCACCATCCTTGTGCCATGACTTAAAAGAGGGAAGGAAACTGAGTTCCCATAGCAGGCAACTGTGTGAAGGAATATGTCACAGCTCCAGCTCAGCCCCAGGTCTACCCTCTGACCTGCCACAGATTCCAGAGGATGAGCCTCAACACATCAAAAAGACATTTCCAAATAATATGGACTGAATGAGAGCCTATATCTTAAATGTGGAAAACTCCCTTCTAAACACAAGGCCTTTAGAGAACTTGTTCAAGGGTAAAAACCAATAAAGATCATTAGCTGAAGGTCTGGAAAAGGGCAGATTACAGGCACCAGGCTAAAAAGGATACGAGCAAGAGAAAGCGCTTGAATTCCTTATAAATGCAATAAATGTATATACATATAATATTTGGGGTGACTAAAGAGAGGGATGGGTTTTATGGAAASGAGAAATTGTGACATTAAAAAAAAAATCAAAAGTGAGGAAGTGGGAGGAAAAGCAATTATTTCTGAGGTATGGATGGGTCAGACAATCTCATGCTAAGCACAAAGCTCTCAAAGCTTAGTATCCTCTTCCGCTTCTTTCAGTTTCATCAAGTTGTGACAGAGCAATGGTGTAGCTCTGAGGGGCTACACAGATGCTGCCTTTCTCCTCTCTTACRTGAGACACCTCCAAACTGTGTTTAGAAACAATGTTTTGGCTCAGATCTTCTTTCTTGCGCCCCTGCAAATAAAGGGCAAGGCCAATATTTGTTCCCAAACTGATTATCTGCCTTGGTAAGACTAACTCACACTGACAAGTATTTATTTGTTCATGAATGTAGCCTTGAAGACCTCAAAACTAAACTTCTGCTGAAAAAGGCTCACATAGCAGGATTAGACTCATCCTTAAGGACCTATTTTTGTTTAGGACATCAGGGAAACAGTAWTTTCTTCCTGTCCTAAAGATCTGAGAACTCTCAATCTCTTTTTCTAGCAATGCAAGTATGAAACAGCTCCTCCAGCAACAAAGACATGTCATTCTGGTGCTGTCAAACTCTGAATCTGAAATTTAACTAGAGATGGAGTGATGTCATCATGGTCCTGCTGACTTGTGTAATTCTATCATTATAGAATTACTGAGCCTTCCTGACATTTCGTGTATTTATTAGGGGTCCAAATTCTTTCTAGACATATTTTTCCTTAATGCTAGTCCTGCAATTTTTTGATGTGTTTATGGCTTTCAAATGATCAATGTCATGATCACCATGTTGGTGAAAAAACTTCCAGAAGGCATAAATTAGAAGCAAAATGGGATTTTGACAGTGATATGGAGGTCATGTTAACCCTCAAGAGAGAGTTAATGCCTTGTTGACTTGTACATTTACCCAAAGTAARTGCTGTATCTTCTAGATTGAACTGTAGGCACAGTGTGCTGTGAAATCATTACAAACCCACACACTTCAGCTGATGCAGATGATGATTCTGTAATTCTATGTGGGTTCACTTCTCCAGACACGATCTTTCCATAATGCAAAAAGCCAAGAAAACTTCTAAGCAGATTTCTCTCCTTCAGCACAGTCTGAAATTGTTGTAGGAAGAAAAARACTATAAAGCTGGAATAGGAATTTCATTCTCTAGTGCTATACTTGAAACACTGAAAATGTTGTCTGACGGAAAGAGCTTCTGAACAGTAGAGGTGACAGAGGCMCTGATTGTCTACTTAATGCATACTATGCAACCCTCCCAAAAAAATCCAAACTGCTTTGTCTTGCATCCTTCTCCCTGCTTTGTTCCAATAAAACAAAATTACCACCTTTWATGTTTTGGTGGGAATTTCACAAGACCACATATTGACTTTGTCTATTTTGGTAAGTGGCCATCCAGGACTTCGCTGGATAAAAAATTGGAGTGGCTGTCATKGAAACTGGCTGCCAGCTAGCAGGACAATGTCTCAAGAAGTTGGTGGTGTAATTAAAATACTGTGGGCTGTTACGAYCCACTTCAGAAGGTGAGGGTAACCCAGGTTCATGTTAATAGATCCCTTGGGGCAGATTAGAATGGAAAAAGACTGGACAATYGGTGTTTGTAAATATACACATGAAGGGTTTATTTCAGAACAATTTGGTTGYAATGGAGAGCAGGCATGTAGCCATTTTGCTTATTGTTATCYACAATGATATGTCAATATGAATGCATAAAAATACTTAAGAAAGTGCATAAGGAAAAGAAAGAGAAAGAAAGGGTAAGAGTAGAARGATACATAATCACAACTCCTAGATCTTGGGATGAGACTTGATTGTTGCATGTTAGATATCCCTTGGTCAAAGTGATGATCCTTT